>ONZH01008321.1:0-88757 GCA_900303285.1 Rhinella marina
GCTTGTACTCCAATTCCGCCTCCTCCTCCAGTTCAGTCCCCACCGGAACTCATGTGGCCGTGAGATGCAGTCTCCACGTCTCCAGTCCCCTGACCAGAAAGATTTTGCAGCATCTGTTCCAGGACATGAAGCAGTGGAATGACGTTGTTCATACCGTAGCCCTGGCGACTGACAAATAACGTAGCCTTCTCAAAGGGCCTGAGCAAGCGGCAGGTGTCACGCATGAGCTGCCACTGGCTGACATCAAAATTACACAGGGGAGTACTCTTGTCCGCTTGGATCATTAAGAAATCGTTTATGGCCTTTCTCTGTTCGTACAGTCGGTCCAACATATGGAGGGCAGAATTCCAATGGGTGGAAACATATCAGCCTATGTTGGGGGATGCCATTCTGCCGCTGCAGCTCAAGGAGGTGGGCTGGGGGGCGTAGGAATGGCTGAAGTGCATGAAAAGTTTCCTGGCCATTTTTAGAATGTTTTGCAGTTGGGTATAAGACTTGAGGAACCGTTTGACAACCAGATTAAATACAGGGCGCATGGCTCATCCCTCCTTGGTGCAGCGTGGACACCATTTTCTTTCCGTTATCTGTCACCATGGTTCCGATTTTTAGTTGTCGCGGAGAAAGCCAGTAATCAATTTCTTCTTTCATGACGCGGAGCAGTTCCTCCCCTGTGTGACTTCATTCGTCCAGGCAAACCAGCCGTCAAACTGCGTGACACGGCCGTGCCCTGCACATGTGGTACGCTGGAGGAGCACTATGACTTGGCCCTGCAGTGGAGGCTGAGGTGGCGGAGAAGGAGTTGGACATTAGCGCAAGATCAGCAGTTTAACAATGAGGAGGAGAAAGTGGCGTCACCTGTTCAAGTTGCTCGTGCGGCCGGGCAGGAAGCACATTGACCCAGTGGGCCGTAAAGGACATGTACTGGCCTTGACCTTAGTTACAACTCCACACGTCGGCGCTGCCGTGCACTTTGGCAGACACCGACAGGCTCAAGGACTGGGCCACCTTCTCTTCTACATATTTGTGCAGGGCTGGGACTGACTTTTTGGCAAAGAAATGACGGCTTGGGACTCTCCACCTCGGCTTGGCACAAGCCATCAGTTCTCTGAACGGTGCAGAGTCCACCAGGTGAAAAGGGAGGGACTGCAGCACGAGCAACTTGGACAGGAGCACGGTCAGCTTCTGCACGGTAGGATGGCTGGACGCGTACTGCTGTCTCTGTGCAATCGCCTCTGTGAACGACTGCTGCCGCAATGAGTGGCGAGAAATAAGAGGAGGAGGAGCACGAGCATCTGGAGTGGTAGATAATGACAGACAGCTCCCTTCGGCAGAGGTGCTGGAGCCTTGACTGCCTGAAATGGGATGCGTGCCACTGGGTGATGCTGCTGCTGCCGACTGGACCGCCACATCTGAGCCACGGTTCTCCCAGGCCACTTTGTGGTGACACTGCATATGTTGGCGCAGGGCCGTGGTGCCAACATTAGAACCCTGGCCACGCTTCACTTTCTGACCACAGATCCTACATATTGCCATGTTCACCTCCTCAGTCGTCTTAACATAAAACTTCCACACCGCCGAGTAGGCGATTTTACCACCAACACTCCGCACTGACTGAGTGGTACCTCCGCTGCCTGGCTGAGCCCCTGCGCCGCTCTTTTCAAGGCCTGAAAGTTCGGTTTACCCCGTGCCCGTTTGGCTCCCGACCTCGCACTGCTGCCACTCCGCTGACTAACGGCCACACTACCGACTTGCTGCCTGCACCGCTGGCTGACGCGCAAGCTGTCAGTCTCGTCTGCAGATGATGATAATGATGATGAAGCCCTTGCTTCACCCGGCTCCCAAGTGCGATCAGCTACATCATCATCAACTACAGTTTGCACATCGCTAATGTCCTCCTCAAATGTCTCGGTGTACAAAGCCTGACCGCTCTCAACATCACCTCCCACTACACTCTCCTCATCAGTACTTGACCGCCTACTGGAAGGAGCGGATTTCTGCCCCACCTCTTGGCTTCCAAGTAGCTGCTGACTGTCCTCAAGTAGTTCGTCCTCGCTGTATAGTGGCGCAGAGCACATAGCAAATAGTACTTCTCTGGCTAAGGGAACCGAAAAGGACAGAGGCAGGTTGAGGACAGGTGAGGGCACTGGAGCTGCTCCAGGTCTATGCCAACTAAGGGTTGTGTCTGACGAACCCACGAACACTTGGCTGGGGGTTTCAGATGTAATATGGGAGGAAGTGGATCACCCAGTCAACCGTTCAAGAACATCTAGGTTGGTGGTCAACACACGACCACTAGATGACACCGGTAGCTATTTCCTCGCGGAGTGACCCCTAATGCCACGTCCCCTTCCTCTGCTGAGACCTGTGCCTGTTCCTGAAACATTTGTGCCACTGCCCCTCCCCTGTGAAGGGCCTGTCGCCCCTCTGTTTGACATCCTGTTTAATAAAAAAAATTTAAAATGAAATAAAATGAAGAATACCTCCAAAAATTATACTTAGCTCACTGCGTTTCACAACGGCTTAACTATTTCTTTCAGAAATATCCTCACCTACACAGTGTGTTAACAATGGGTTACTGCACAGCACTATACACTTTGTTTAAATAGCGACTGACGCTGCAACTATCGATGTAAAAGGAAGAAACCCAGAAGCACGTCTTAACTCTTTTTTGGGCAATTCAACTTCACTGACTACGTTAGCACAATATCACTCTTTTCTTTTTGGATGGCGAATGACGCCAAAAATACTAAGTTAAAATGAACAACCACAAAAAAAACTATTAACTGTTTTTTGGCCAGTTCAACTTCGCCGAGGAAGTTTGATTTTTTCCCCCAAAACACAACCCAAAATATAACCTTTTTTTTTTTTTTTTCTGTTTTTACAGAGACTGACGCTGCGACTATCAATTTAAAAGGAACGAGCCCAGAACCATGACCTAACTCTTTTTTGGGCAATTCAACTTCCCCGAGGAAGTTTTATTTTTTTTGTTCTAAAACACAAACCAAAATATAACCTTTTTTTTTTTTTTTTTTCTTTTTTTACAGCGACTGACGCTGCGACTATCAATTTAAAAGGAAAAAGCCCAGAATCCCATCTTAACTCTTTTTTGGGCAATTCAACTTAACTGACTACACTAGCACAATATCACGCTTTTCTGTTTGGATGGCAAATAATGCCGCAAACACTTATTTAAAACAAACAACCCCACAAACACGGATTCACTGTTTTTTTGGCAATTCAACTTCACTGACTACGTTAGCACAATATCACGCTTTTCTGTTTGGATTGCTAATAACGCCGCAAATAGTTATTTAAAATGAACAACCCCACAAACACGGATTCACTGTTGTTTTTTTGGCAATTCAACTTTACTGACTGTTAGCACAATATCACACTTTTCTATTTGGATAGCGAATAACGCCGCAAATAGTTACTTAAAATGAACAACCCCACACACACGGATTTACTGTTTTTTTGGCAATTCAACTTCACTGACTATGTTAGCACAATATCACGCTTTTCTGTTTGGATGGCGAATAACCCGGCAAATAGTTATTTAAAATGAACAACCCCACAAACACGGATTCACTGTTTTTTTGGCAATTCAACTTCACTGACTACGTTAGCACAATATCAAGCTTTTCTGTTGGGATGGCGAATAACACCGCAAATAGTTATTTAAAACTAACAATCCCACAAACACGGATTTACTGTTTTTTTTGGCAATTCAACTTCACTGACTACGTTAGCACAATATCACGCTTTTCTGTTTGGATGGCGAATAACGCCACAAATAGTTATTTCAAACGAAGAACCCCACAAACACGGATTCACTGTTTTTTTGGCAATTCAACTTCACTGACTACGTTAGCACAATATCACTCTTTTCTGTTTGGATGGTGAATAACGCTGCAAACAGTTATTTGAAACGAACAACCCCACAAACACGGATTCACAGTTTTTTTGGCAATTCAACGTCACTGACTACGTTAGCACAATATCATGCTTTTCTGTTTGGATGGCGAATAACGCCGCAACTATTTCTTTCACATTTACAAACTGCCAATCACGGATTATATATGTTTTTTCCCAAACACAACCCAAAAGATATATATATATTTTTTTTTAATTGTTTTTTATTTTTTTATTTTTTTTTAATGTTCCCCAAACAAGGCTCTGACCCTCTTACTGCACTGCAACAAGGGACACTAGTGGTGCTTCTTTGAATAAAGCACCCCAAAACAGCCTTTAGAACAGAGTACAGTGCTGTATAACAGGCTAACCCCAATGCCCACTCACTGCTGCTCAGTGTACCAGAATAACTATTTCACTGCCTGATAATCCCCTATGGAATCTGTCTAGAAATCATCCCTCTCCTATCCCTGCAATTCAGATTATCTATCCCTGATCTCCTAATTTTTATTTTTTTTTTTTGTTTTTCTATCACTTGCCCTATCTCTCCTGACATATGTCTCTGGTCTAAAATCAATTGCAAATGGCTGATTCCAGCGCTGCAGAGCTATTTATAGGCCTGTGACATCACAGGACCTGGCTGGCTGCTAATTGGCTACATGTCAGCATGTGATCGCATTGTGGGTGTTTACTTCTTTGTCCCAGAAATCCTTCCCCCATGTCATGCCATGTGCTTGCAGCCATATTAGGAAAAAAAAAAGATTCGCTACTACGAATTGCCATGAAATTCGCTTTCGTTACAAATCAAATTTTCCATGAAATTCGTAACGAATTCCACTTCGTCAGCTTCGATTCGCTCATCTCTAATCATATATTTTTTTTAAATATTTTTGTTTACAGATTTGTGTGAATTTTTTGAGAGTCAATTTGTATTTTTCACTGATACTATTTTAGTGTCTGTGTAACTCTTTATTCATTTTTTTGCAGAGGTGAAGCTACCAAAAAGGTGAATTGGCCATTTTTGATTTTTCCCCATTACATCATTCAATATATGGTATACATATTTTTTTTTATAATTTAACATTTCGGGTATTGTGGGATGCAGCAATAGTTTTAATCAGTAAGTTTTTATTGGCATTTTCAAAATACATTTGGCAGTACAGAAGCCAAATGGAGAAACATAAATAGAAACAAACAAATAAAGTTACAGTGTGTAAAATGTCATGAGTAAGTTTGGAATTGGGCACGCATGTCCGCATTACAGGTATCAAAGTTATAAAGTAACAAAGTTACGAAACCACAACATATTTTGAGGAATACCAGACGTCCCACATCTTTTTAAATTTAGGGATGGAAGTCTTTTCGTAAAGGTAAGTGGTGTGGACTCTGTGGAGGATCTCACTGTCGGAGGTGATCAAGTTGCTCATCCAGTTTTTTATGATCGCCAATTTGGTGGCTAAACAGAGATGGGTTACTGCCAGTCTACACTGTGTCGGAATAGTGTCTATCTTTATGAGAAGGTAAGCTAATTCTGGAGATAGAGAAATAGGATTACCCACAATATCTGAGGCAATGGTAAATATCCGTTGCCACAAAGGCGATAATTTGGGGCAGCTCCAGAGAATGTGGAGGAGGGTGCCCCTACAACCACAATTCCGCCAACAAAGGTGGGAGACGCCTGAAAACATGTAGTACAATCGGTCAGGTGTATAATACCAGTGCAGGATGGTTTTTACAAAAGATTCAATATGTAATGTACAACCCCTGGCAAAAATTATGGAATCATCAGTCTCTAAGGATGTCCCTTCAGTTGTTTAATTTTGTTGAAAAAAAACAGATCACAGACATGACAAAAAACTAAAGGCATTTCAAATGCCAACTTTCTGGCTTTAAGAAATACTAAAAGAAATCAAGAAAAATAATTGTGGTAGCCAGTAACAGTTACATTTTTAGAACAAGCACAGGAAATAAATTATGGAATCACTCAATTCTGAGGAAAAATTATGGAATCACCCTGCAAATTTTCACTACAAACAATAACACCTGCATCAGATTAAATCTGCTCGTTATTATCCAGTTAAAATGGAGGGATCACACCTTGGAGAGCTGTTGCAACAAGTGGACTGACGTGAATCATGGCTCCAACACCAGATATGTCAATTGAAAAAAAGGAGAGGATTATCAAACTCCTTAAAGAGGGTAAATCATCACGCAGTTGCACAAGATGTTGGTTGTTCACAGTCAGCTGTGTCTAAAACCTGGACCAAGTACAAACAACATGGGAAGGTGGTTAAAGGCAAGCATACTGGTAGACCAAGGAAGACATCAAAGCGTCAAGACAGAAAACTTAAAGCAATATGCCTTGAAAACAGAAAATGTACAACAAAACAAATGAGGAATAATTGGGAGGACACTGGAGTCAACGTCTGTGACGGAACTGTAAGAAACCGCCTAAAGTAAATGGGATTTACATACAGAAAAGCTAAAAGAAAGCCATCACTAACACCTAAACAGAAAAAAACAAGGTGACAATGGGCTAAGGAAAGGCAATCGTGGACTGTGGATGACTGGATGAAAGTCATATTCAGTGATGAATCTCGAATCTGCATTGGGCAAGGTGATGATGCTGGAACTTTTGTTTGGTGCCGTTCCAAAGAGATTTATGCAGACGACTGTCTGAAGAAAACATGCAAATTTCCACAGTCATTGATGATATGGGGCTGGATGTCAGGTAAAAGCGCTGGGGAGATGGCTGTCATTACATCTTCAATAAATGCACAGGTTTACATTGACATTTTGGACACTTTTCTTATCCCATCTATCGAAAGGATGTTTGGGGATGATGAAATCATTTTTCAAGGTGATAATGCATCTTGCCAAAGAGCAAAAACTGTGAAAACTGTGAAGACACATAAGGTCAATGTCATGGCCTGCAAACAGTCCGGATCTCAATCCAATTGCAAATCTGTGGTGGAAGTTAAAGAAAATTGTCCATGACAAGGCTCCAACCTGCAAAGCTGATCTGGCAACATCAATCAGAGAAAGCTGGAGCCAGAATGATGAAGAGTACTGTTTGTCACTCATTAAGTCAATGCCTCAGAGACTGCAAGCAGTTATAAAAGCCAGAGGTGGTGCAACAAAGTACTAGTGATGTGTTGGAGTGTTATTTTGTTTGTTTGTTTTCCATGATTCCATAATTTTTTTCCTCAGAATTCAGTGATTCTATAATTTATTCCCTGTGCTTGTTCTAAAAATGTAACTGTTACTGGCTACCACAATTATTTTTCTTGATTTCTTTTAGTATTTCTTAAAGCCAGAAAGTTGCCATTTGAAAGGCCTTTAGTTTTTTTGTCATGTCTGTGATCTGTTTTTTTTTCAACAAAGTTAAAGAACTGAAGGAACATCCTCAATGACTGGTGATTCCATAATTTTTTGCTAGGGGTTGTACATTTCAATTTGGAGAATATGAATCGTAGAGCAGTAGTCCATTGTAAATCTGAATAGGTAGTGTGGAGTTCCTGTTCCCATGAGAGAAAGGGGGTTGTTTTGGAAAAGGAGTTTTTCCCTCCCATTAGAGAATATATAGGTCATAAGATTGAGTTATTGTTAGGGGGTTTTGACCATATCTGAAAGATATCTGAGTTAGCTGTGATATTAGAAGGTTTCTGTAGATTTATGAAGTGTCTGATTTGCAGATATTTGTAGAAATCTGAATTGGGGATATGGAAGGTATGGTGAAGATCTTGGAATGAGCGGAGGCAGCCTTTGGTAAATAGCTGAGATATTTTAGCTAGGGAGTTATGTCTTCAAAGTTTGAGATGTTCCCACATAGAGTTTGGGAGGTTTAGAGGGAGAGCTTGAGATTTAGTTTCGTTCAGTTTGTAATATGAGAGGTGTCCAAAGCGTCGGATAGCTTCTAGTGTAGCTGGAAGGGAGGACAGGGGGTCACTTAAGGTAAGTATTACGTCATCTGCGTATAGCGAGATACAGTGGGTGTGGTTACCAATACGGATACCTGTTATAGTGGGATTAGAGCGGACAGATTGGGCTAGAGGTTCAAAAGCTAATATGAAAATAAGCGGGGAGAGGGGGCATCCCTGTCGTGTCCCGTTGGTGATAGAGAAGGGATCAGACAGTGTCCCATTGACGAAGACCCTAGCCGAGGGACAAGAGTACAGGGCCTGGATAGAGGAGAGGATTTTGCCTGTAAATCCCATTTTTCTCAGAACTGCAAATACAAAAGGCCAGTTTGGTCGGTCGAAAGCTTTCTCCGATCTAATGTAACGAAAACTGCTTGGATTTTCCTGCTTTAGTCCAAAATATGTATTGCTCTTTTAGTGTTATCGTGGAGTTGTCTCCCTTTTATGAAACCTGTCTGGTCCATAGATAAAAGTGTGGGGAGAATCGTAGCCAGTCTATTTGCTAGAGCTATGGCATACATTTTAACATCTGTATTAAGTAGTGAAATGGGCCTGAAATTTTGAGGTCTATCTGTGGGTTTTCCTGGCTTAGGGATGGTGATAATCGTTGCTTCTAGCATTTCTCTCGGGAACGTACCTGCATGAGCGGCTAGATCAAATACTGGAGTTAGCTGCTGAACTAGAATATCTATAAAGGACTTGTAGTACATGTTGGAGAGACCATCAGGTCCAGGGGATTTATGGAGGGGAAGGGATTTAATGATCTTGCTGATTTGATCCAGGCTAAAGGGTTCATCTAGGTGGGACAGCTGTCCTTGGGACAAGCAGGGAAGTGACAGGGATGACAGAAAGGAAATAATAGCTGATTGGGAGGGTTCCTCAGCTGTGTCTCCTTGTGCTAGATTATATAATGAGGAGTAGAAGCATCTGAATTCTTGAGCTATATCTTTAGGAAAGTTTATTTTAGACCCATCAGATTGATTTTGGAGGAAGGGAATTTTAGAGTTGGATATTCTAGACTTTACTCTCTGGGCTAGAAGTTTACTAGCTTTGTTATCTTGCGAATAATAGAGAGATTTGTTTTTTTTTAGGTTGTTCTCATATTTATATAACAGGCATTCCTTTCATTGAAGTCTTAGTGAACAGAGAGTTTCTATGTGGGTGTGAGATGGGGAAGATTTGTTCAAGGATTCCAAAGTTCTTATTTTGGTAAGGACTTCTGTGAATGTACGTTCCCTTTCTCTTTTTGCTCTATGGCCAAGTTTTATGAAAATGCCTCTTATAAATTCCAGATAGTGAAAGGGTCTCCAACAGATCCTACATTGGTGTGGAAATATTCCTCCAGTGCGTTTTGCAATTCAGCTTTATATCTAGGGCCATTAGATAAGTATTATTGCGCCAGAGAAAATTGCGTTGTCTAGTGCAGACGTCAGCAATGTCTAGTGAGATAGTGTCACGAATGTGTCACGATAGTGTCACAAATGTGCCTGCATCAGGTTGCAGGCATTCAGCTAGGCTTTCAAAAGTGACATAATTTGACATGTTTTCCTCTTGGTTTGGTTGCTGTTTACCACAACCCTTCCCCTCAGCGGTTGCCGGTGTGGTGATTATCTTTCCCCTGTTTATCCCTTCCTCTCCCAGTATTCCTTGTGGTTTATATTTTCTGCTGACTTTGTTGTGTGTGGTGTTGTTGTTCTCGGCTGAGATCCGGTTGCTGCAATATCTGCATTAAGATAAGTGTCATTTTCCCTATTGTGTTTATCCTACTTTTCCCTGTTGTGGTTTTGCCTTCTGGAGTCTCCTGTTTGTCCGTCCTCTTGGAGGAACGGGTTGACTCTTTCCCCTGTCACTAGCTGCAGGGTTCTATAAGGTGAGTTTGTTATTAGGTTCCTGTGTATGAACTCTCCTACAACTAAGGCCTGTTCATACTGGTAGTCAGTCAGGGCCTAGTTTCAGGGTTCCCTGCAGGAGGTGACCATTTCCCTTGTTTGGGCCTTTCCCTTCCCTCTTATGCTTGGTGTGGCAATTCCCTCCACACCCTTCCCTGTGACAGATAGCTGCGTAGTCAGGCCAGGTTATATCTCCTATAGGTGAAGAGCTAGCAAGGTCTAATGCGGCTTTGCTCCAAAGAAATAGGTCAGTTCGAGAATAAGAATTGTGAACAGGAGAGAAGAATGAATAGTCTCTGTGTTGTGATGTAGACGCCACACATCATACAAATCCTCTGGGCTCATCAACCTCTCCAGAGTGGTGGATCTTAGTCTAGATTTAGAGGTGGAGTCCATTTCGGGGTTAGGAACTGCATTAAAGTCCCCAACCCAAATGACTGCTCCCTGCTTGAGCTTTTCTACCTTTTTGCAAAGTGAGGACACAAATGAAGGGGGCAGCCATTTGGAGCATATACCTCTACTAGGGTGCAAATGCTATTGTTAAAAGAACCAACTTGAATGATATATCTTCCTTTGGCAGATGCAATCGGGGTGAAGGCTATGCTATTTTTATAGCTAGGAGAACTCTTTTTTTCTTAGAGTGGTGTGATTGAATGACATAAGGGAATTGGGGATGTTTAACTCTATGAGCATCAGAGCAAAGAAGGTGGGTCTCTTGCGTAAATAAGATGTCGCAGTTTAGCCTTTTTGTTTCTCGCCACATAAGAGAGCGTTTGAAAGAACTATTTAGTCCTTTGACATTTATGGAAACTAGTTTAAGAGCCAAGCCTATGGTGTGAATGAGTTGTAGATGAGGAAAGCATTACATATACAATAGCCATATCATTATAGCTAGAATACTTTGGAAAAAGGTGTAACCTTGCACACATAGAAAAATACCTTATAACAATTGTAAACAACATCATGCTGGCCGACATAGTAAAGGTGTCTGGGAGAATGACGGTATGAGTGTTAAATACAAACAAAATGAGAAAACAAAACAGATGAAAACAATATGTCAGCATATGGGCTGATCACGGTTGGTGGGTCAGTCACTCACGGTTAAGACCGAGTCTGCAGACTTCACAAGTAGAGCAGGCAAGAAACTCCTAGCGTAGTCGGAGTTGAGATAGTTCATCTCTTGTTTCTTTTCTTGGAGGTGACTAAATGCCAGTCGGAGTTCACTTTCCCTGGAGGTCTCTTAGTATCCTCTGGTAGACAAGGGGAGATCTATATGGGATGTTGTGAACCCTGAGAGCGGCTGTGATGGGGTAGAGGAGCTGTCTTTGTTGCGGGGTAGCAGCGGATAGGTCTGCAAATAGTTTCACCCCAGTGAATGGGGCTGGTAGGTTGCCATGTTTTCTGGCTGCAGCCATTAGGGCTTCTTTGGCATGGAAAAAATTAATGTGCACCAGTACATCTCTAGGTGCTGTGTCAGGAAGATGACGCGGCCTAGCCACTCTGTGAATTCTGTCTATGACCAAGTCTTCTTTGGAAATGTTTGGAAGTAGCAGTTTCATCAAGTTTTGAGCAAAGGAGCTAAGGTCTTGTGTCTGGACGTCCTCCCCAATGCCTCGGAACTCCACATTGTTCCTACGGGACCTGTCCTCTTAGGGGACTTTCACACTAGCATTTACAAATTCCGGTATTGAGCTCCGTCATAGGGGCTCAATACGGAATAAAACTTTTCAGTTTTGTCCCCATTCATTGTCAATGGGGACAAAACTGAACTGAAGAGAACGGAATGCTCCGAAATGCATTCCGTTCAGTTCACTTCAGTCTCCAGAACGGAGAGCAAACCGCAACATGCTGCGGTTTGCTCTCTAGTCTGGGCATCCACACCAAGACGGAATGACCCCCAATGCAAGTCAATGGGGACAGATCCGTTCGGTGTGACACAATAGTAAACGGATCCATCCTCCATTGACATTCAATGGAGTTCATGACGGATCCATCACCTTGCACTTTTTCCACAGCTCCCTCCTCCCTCCAGCAGAGGGCGCTGTGAGGAATCTTCCCTTCCCTTCCATTGTGCGCGCTGTCCTCCTCCTCCTGTGGTGTCTGGAGCTGCTGGGACAGGTAAGAGACAGTGAGACAGTGTCTGGCACGTGTGGGGCCGGAGCACGGTTCTGGCCCCACACGTGAACCTGTGGCAGCACGGATCCAGCGGGACCCTTCACCCGCTGGATCTGTGCTGCCGCTAGTGTGAAAATAGCCTAAGTCAATAACTTTAGCTTTTAGAAGATCCACTTCATCAGAAAGAGAGTTATGAGAGTCTACTAGTTGATTAAAGAAATTGGCAAATTCGCCTATCTTGTCTTCTACATGGGAGACACGACCTCCTAGTTGTGTAATGGAGGCATGTAATGGTTTTATGAGGGTAGCCATGTCCCCTGATATAGACGAGATAAAGGCCAACAGCATTTCTTTAAGTAAATTGCTCGAGGCAGGGGCCTCAGATGTTGGGAAAGTTTGCAAGGTTATAATTGCTGAATTTTGTATGCTCACCAGCGCGTCCTCTCCCTGAGCAGCATAATCCACCGCGATGTCTCGTCCAGGCCTCTGCTTGACGGGGCTCGTATTCAGTGATGCTGGAGCGGAGTTTTGTTCTCTCGGTGTCGGTAGATGAGTAGGACTCTGGTCGCCTCTTGTGCTTTCTGCTGGGGATAGGCTGTGAGGATTTGATCCTCTGTTGAGGGATCTGCGGGGAGGTAGAGGAGAGTGTCTGCTGCTGCCCGCTTCTGCTCTGGGTGATGAATCAGGAGATTACGCAGCCGCGCTTGAGGTAGGCGAGCGGGAGGCCGGAGGTGAATCAGCGCCAACTTTATCCTCCTCCCAATTAAAGAAAAAGTCCAGCTTTCCCTGCTTTTTCATGGATCCCTTTCCCCTTGTCATCATCTTGGTGATTGGGAGAGTCAGATAATGCCTCTTAGAGCGATATAGAAGCTGATTAGCTATGTTAGTCGCTGCTAGGGTGTCAGAGCTCTGCAGTTACACGGCCATCTTGCTCGGTCAGCAAACCACGCCCCTCAACATTTTAAACTTTTTAACATTTATTTTTAGTCCCCTTAAGGGGAAATAACATGCAATCGTCTGATCGCTTCTGATCTTTAAAGACTCAACATCCACTGTTCATGTATGATGGATGACGGGTTAAACTATTGTAAACTTGATTATTTTTTCCGACATTCTGTTGTAGAGTTTTAGTTTTGTCCAAGCTTAAATTGTTCAGTAGATGGACTCACATTTAAGTCTAGAATATGGTCGACTCAGTGACTGTAAGGTGCTCATGTCCTGTGGCTACAAATCAAACCCAAATCGTCACCCCTCCATAACTATGCTTGACATTTGGTATAAGGTGTTTGTAATGATATGCTGTGTTTGGTTTTTGCCATATGGAGCCTTGTACATTATGGCCAAACATATCCAGTTTGCTCTTCTCTGCCCAAAAAACGTTGTTCCAGAAGTCTTATGGTTTGGTCAGATGCTACATTCTAAACTTAAGCCGTGCTTCCATACAGTGGCATGCCTAAGGTGTTTTGCATCCAGGAGGGGTCCTTTGTCTAACACCCCTCCCCATACTTTATGCCCCTATTGTGCCCTCCACAGTAGTAATGCCCTCATTGCTCCCCATCCCAGTAGTTATGCCCTCATTGCGCCCCTTCACAGTAGGTATTCCCGAATTGTTTCCCCTACCCTCACAGTAGTTATGCCCACACTGTGCCCCCTCACAGTAGTTATGACCCTCATGGTAGTTATGCCCACACTGTGCCCTATGACAGTAGTTATTCCCTCATTGTGCCCCATCACAGTAGTTATGTTCATATTGTGACCTCTCAGAGTAGTTATGCCCACATTTGACCCCCTCACAATATTTATCCCTTCATTCATTATGCCCTCTCCCATCAGTTATGCCCACATTATGCACCCTTCACAGTAGTTATGCCCTTATTGTCCCTCCCACAGTAGTTATGCCCTCATTGTACCCCCTCACAGTAGTAATGCCCTCTTTGTGCCCCCTCACAGTATTAATAGCTTCTCTGTGTCCCCTTCACAGTAGTAATGCCCTCTCTGTGCCCTTTCACAGTAGCAATGCCCTCTACTTTCCCCTTCACTGTAGTAATGTCATCTCTGTGCCCCCTTCATAGTAGTAATGCCCTCTCTTTGCCCCTTCATAACAGTAATAATGCCCTCTATGTGTCCTGTTCACAGTAGTAATGCCCTCTCTGTGCCCCCTTAGTGTTAATAAAATAAAAAATGAACCTGTATTCATTAAACTCAATAACTAAATTTAATTGAAATCCTTATCTCTGTGCATGCAGTGAAATGCATTGGCTTGATGATGTTGTTTAAAGATGGCTGCCACTATCGCAAGACTATTTTAGTCTCAGGCATGCACCATTTTGTTCATCACTAACACAGTGTGATTTGTTATGTGTGGTTGTTCATCTGAGATTATATTTATCTAATTTCAAGACCTTTTATTATGCCATGATACCTAAAACCAGAGAATTAAAAGAGGATTACTTTGCTTTTCTCATGACTGTAAATCAGCTCAGCTCCTACTGTTCTACAGCATACTGCCTGCATTTTCATGGCATGTTCACTTTATTGTTTGTTTTTCCCCCTGCTGCATGTACGATTTCTAGGAAGACTATATGAAAACATGATGAAAAATCTCAACATCTCAAGCCTCCAACAACGGCAGTCCCTTTGGGTTTTCCCTGAATGTCAGAATGGAATGGAATGACACAAACAACCACATAAACACTTAGTTTGCATTTGCAAGGTTATTACAATCCATTAGAATATGAATTTATGCACAAACATTGGTTTATGTTTTTCAACCATTTAAATTGCATTTTGATCCTTCTTATTTCTTGGTTATCAAGTAATCTCTTCGTTACTTGGGACAGCACAATACTGTGAAAGATTATGTATTAAGGAATAGAATTCTCTCTGTAATAAAAACACACATTACTTGTAAGGATCAGGCACTGACATTGAGCAGATATCAATGAAAATCCCAGAAAGGATGCAAAGCAGGATGATGGTCTGTGTCAGGCATAAAATTAAGCTCCTCCATTACATAACGTATTAAAGATAATGATTGAAACACTGATAATGGATAAAATGGCTACGTCCTACTTTATTATAACATTACAAATGCAGAGGCATTTTCACATGGCTAGTCCTTGTGACTGTACCAGCTCATTTCCTTATTAAAAGCACAATCCATTTCCTTAGCATTTGCCAACAGAGCCCCATGACCTCTTTGGTTGTAAATTCATTGCTATTATACTTTATCAAGGCCATGAAGAGGTAAAGTGGTTAAAATTGTATCCTTCTTAGTACTTTGTCTCTCTTCTAAACACTGAAGGAACCTAAGAGGAGGTTCATTGTGCTTCATTCCAACATCCATTCGACTGGTTTGTTCCCTAAATGTGGCCTGGTTGAAAACATGAACCTATAAAGAATCCACCCTGTAGATCAGCCACTAAGATTTTTCTAATGAGACTGCTGCTGGCTGCACAAACGCTCAGTGCCGGGAGACTCCCTGCAGCAGGATTTAATACCTTGAAAGCATAACAAGGGCTGAAAAATATATTAAAACCTGAATCATTACTGAAGTAAAGGACACACGGGGGACAGTAGAAATGTTTCTGTGTAGATTGTTCTACCAGCGGCAGTAAGAGAAAAAAAGGAATTATGAAACTGAAAGACCCTACTAATTCTCACAAATGAAATCTTTCATTTATAATTTATGGGGCAAATATTTTACCTAATTAAACAAAAAAATAAGACTAAAACAAATAAGTAATATTGCATTATGCTCATCCTCCAACTAAGGCCCAGGAATGTTAAATGAGGCATTTCTGAAAGCACGTAGCTGGGAGTGTTATCTACTGTATGCATGCCGTGCCAAAAGCACTGCAGAGTATATATCGCAGATCTGTGGTGTTCATCAGGCTATGCTTTCTGTAGACATCCCTATCTAACACATACAAGGTCTAACTATCGTGAAATATATTCTACAGTGTGCAAGAATTTAGCATTTGCAGTGGGTCAATTTTAAACATAAGGGGTCATTTTTAATGATTCAAGTAGAATATTGCACCGTGGGATCTGCATAAAATATATGAGGTGTATGAATGAAATTCTTATGAGCTGCCCAGACGATTTATGAGAATGGCATCACAGAGAGTGACAAATAGCTGGATAGGTACTGTACTGTAGTTCCCCATACTAGGTAGTTTTAAAGGGGTATTCAAATTTAAGAAAGTGCAGGCATATCGCCAAGATCAGCGATGGTTTAATCTCTGGGATCCCTACAAATCCTGAGAATGAACTCACAGTGGAGAATTCTCACAGTGGAGCTCCCTACTACCCAGGTGTACAGGGAAAAGCAGCAGGCCCCATGTACATAAATGGAGGTGTGCTGCAAAATCAGAGGTGCTGATCAGTTATGGTAGCCTGGGCCCTAGTCAATCTTCCTATTTAGCCATGATTGTGGGCTGGACTTACAGTAGGAAATGTCTGAGAAAAAAATGACAGTATTGCCATTTTGGGTCACCTTGACCACTTAAAAAAAGTTTTCAAAGCCATATGTACCCCAAAATGGGACCAACAAAAAGTGTAGGTCCTCCTGCAAAAACAAGCCCTCACGAAGCTCTGTAGATGAAATACAGTGACAAAAAGCAAAGTAGTATTGCATAGCAAAATCCACATACAATTGCTACCACTGAAATCATATGGACCTGCAGAATACATGTAATATGTCATTCTTTATGCACCATAAAAACAAAACTCAACAATCAATGGCAGATATTGTTTTTTAGGTTCAGCCCACAAATAATTTTTTACCATTTTTTCTCTTGCAAAAAAGCAAGTCCTCATATGGCATATGTGAACAAAAAAAGTTATGGCTCTTTGAAGATGGGGAGGAAAAAAAAAGAAAAAATTAATAATGCCTGTGGGGTTTAGCAATTAGCTAAGGCTGTGCTAAGGATAGGTAGACATTACATTCATGACATTCAGCCGGACTGTTTGAAATGGTCCAGACATATGCAGCAGTATACCTATACAGTTATATGTCTACTAGGGACTATGATTGAAAATGTCATATACCATGTAGTATACCTTGTGCTTTGCCTTCAATAGTATTGAAAAGTGAAATCCATTTCATTTATCATAACAGTTGAGGCTGCGACATTACTGATATATGTATAAAAGCCAAAATAATGCCCTTTTACCGTATGTTTGGCTAGTAAACTCTTTAGGCACTTTTGGCATGTATGCCAAGAGATTTTCCTGCTGTAGATGCCAAATATGCACTTTAGGCCTAGTGTGTAATTTGCCTGTATGACTGCTGCTCAGCAGCACTAAATACATACAAACTAGGCCGATGTCTAACATACACTAGAATCACTTCTGATTCTTGGCCTTACTGCATTGAAGTCTCAGTGTATTATATTTACTTGCTGTATCTTCACCGTGGTTTTGTTGACTGTAAAACCTCAATATTTCCCAAGATATGTATTGTGAAACAGTAATGGAAAAGACTCAAAAAGCACAGCATGTCAGTCCTGCTTTTTGGGATTTCTACAGTTCCTTGAATACATCTGCGGAGTTTGATAGACTAAGGAAACAGATATATCTTCTCATGAATTATTTATACTGCAAAAGTACGTAGGCTTACTGTATAGAAAAAAAATAAGAGTATGCCATAGGAACTAAAAAATAGCAAATGGAAGCAAAGGGGGAGATTCATCATGAGAAGGATTTTTCAAGTCACTTTCGTGCCATAATTCACACCAAATTTATCAAATGTGGCCCAATGTTTGATAAACATGGTGCATAGTTATGTTTAACACTTTTTCCTTCATGTGTTACTCTGCTTTCTATGCCACCTAATTACAGGAGTAAGACTGCAACAATTTATGCAAGTTACAGTTGATAAATTAGCTTGAAAGGCTTACCATGGCCCAGGGGCATTGCTAGGCTAAAACTTTCGGGGCCTGGGCCCCTGATGTTTTCTCCCAGGCCCCGAATGTCCTGCCTGTTAGACAAAAAAAATTGTATTGCCGTCCTTAGGACGGCAGTACAATTGAAGCTAATGCACTGCAAGATATGTAGGACCTGTGATGACATCACAGGTCATGTGATCAGTGCCATCCAATCCTGCACTGGTCACATGACTGTGACATCATCACAGGTCCTTTTCAACCCCTGTCTTCTAAACTGAAGAGGAGAATTGTGGGGAAGAAGCTGTAGTTAGCTCTGCTACATCAGAAGAGGTAAGTGAAGCAGGGGGATGTTGGGAGTTGTGGTTATTTAACTGGGACTGTATGTTAGGGAAGAAGGGAGGGATGTTGTCATGGGACTGTGTGTTGGAGGTGACTTGGGCAGGGTTCTGTTATTTACATGGGACTGTGGCGTAGAGTGATGTTATTTACATGGGACTGCATGTTGGAGATGGCTGAGGGCAGGTTTATGTTATTTACATGGGACTGTGGGGTGGAGTGATGTTATTTACATGGGACTGCATGTTGGAGGTGGCTGTGGGAAGGAAGTGATGTTATTTACATAGGACTGTATGTTGATGACGGCTATGGGTGGGAATGATGTTATTTACATGGGACTGTATTTGGAGGGGGCTGTAGATAGAGAGGGATGTTATTTACATGGGACTGTATATTGGAGGGGGCTGGAGAGATGGTGTGATGTTATTTACACAGGACTCTACTGCGGAGGGAGGGAAATAGCTTTATTTATATGGGAGTGTATGGTGGAGGGGCTAAGGAATTATAATTTCTGAGGACACTAAAGGGAGGAATATAACTACAGCGGGCACTTCAGGGCGAGCATTATAACAGTAAGGGGGGCAATATATATACTGGGGGCACTGTAGGGGTATTATAAATCCAGGGGACATTATGCATTCTTATTACTACTGGGGGCTTTATAGGAGAGACTTATAGATCTGCCTTATTTCTACTAAGAGCACAATCGGGGGCATTATTACTACTGAGGGGTCTGTACAGAGCTTTATTACCACTGGAGGAACAATAGGGAGCCTTATTACTACTGGGGGCTCTGTGAGGGCATTATTAATACTGGTGGACTCTTCTACTAATGGGGACAATCTTGGGGAGTATTATCAGTGCTGGGGACACTGCAGTGTTACTAATGAGGGAATTACTACTGGTAGGACTATTACTATGGGGGGCACTATTATTTCTCCAGGATAGTATTTAGAGGTTTTGGTGGGCACAGTGAGCAGCAGGATAAGGCTGTGGGGACTCCAGGTTGGGGGATGATGATAGAAATGTGAGGAAGATAAGATGTCTGTGTGTCACACTCTGCAGAGAAGAGGAGCGGCGGCTGAGAGAAGTTTTCCGGACTGAAATGGAGAAGATGATGAGAGAGAAGATCTACATCAGAGGAGAAGTCACCTGGGAGGCCCTGGATGTGAGATTTGTTCTCCTGTATAGCAGGGTTGGGGCGAGGGTCGACATAGAGAATTAGGCCATATTTATTGGGGCTTGGGCCCTGGATCTTTTGAGACCCTAGCAATGCCCCTGCCATGGCCACTTTTCTACTTGCTTTTTACAACTGGAGCGATGTAAAATTGTAATATGTCACAAAATGTTATCAATTTTTATCATTTTTTAAGGCTAGAATTCTGGAGTGCAGTTCTTGGTAAACTTCTTCACTTTTGAGCAGAACCATTTTATACCACCTTTTCCACAAGCAGAAAAACTGAGAATAAAAGTGTAAATGAATATAGACTCAGTCTACCATTCTTCTTCATGTCACACTCACAGAGGTTTAGGATGTACACTGATGAGCAAAAGGGTAACAATGTTATGAACTTTTGACTTTCAGGCTCCATATCTCACCATCCACTACAGCTTTGAACGTGAGACTACAATCATTTTGTAGACAATCATCTTGGTTATCTCATACATAAATTGGAATTGCAACTATTTAGCATATGATTAGTTATACAGATTCTTCTCATGTAACTGCATTGTTACTGTTTTGCTTCTAAACTTCTAAATTTTTATTATCTTGTTAGTATTTTGTAAATCCATCTTTGGCTTTCAACACTGTCTGAATTCTTCTGGGCATGCTCTCGATCAGACTCACGCATGTCTCAACCAAAATCTGTTCCCAAGTAGCTTTTACATGTTCCCAATGTTAGTGCATACTGGTCGACTCACTTGGGTACAAATACAGCTTTTTCTTTAACTCTACCCATAAGCGTTCGATTGAGTTGAGGTCTGGGACCTGTGAGGGCCAATACGTCATTGAACCATATTTTCACCAATCTTTGGGTTGTTGTCCTGCTGGAACCCTATGTCGTCCTTTTCATACCCATAGTACTTTGATAGTACTACATACAACTTTGCAAACTCGAACCGACGCTTCTTATTGGTGTCAAAGCTTCTTCACCTTTTTTCACGCCACCATTCCAGACTTGTTTAATGAGCATTGCATGGTGCTTGCATGGATGTGTGTGATCTCACTATTATGAAGCACATTAGCTACCTCCACTGCAGTGTTTGTCGCACCAGAACTGATAGACCTTGTGATGAGCCAACTTCTATTGACTACGATATTTTTCCTGGATGTCCACCTCTTGGCTTTGGAATGGATGGACAGACTTCATTTCGTATTCTTGGCACATGACGCAGTTTGGAAGTTTTCTTGCCTGAGATACTGCTATCGATGAGCTAGATGATGCTGCTTCTCTTTTCTTGGGAAATCTTCTTCATGGCTGCTCCTTGACCTTTCACTTGGAATTCAACCTAATAACACACTGAGCTATTAGGGAATGTAAGAACAGGTTGTAATTTGTAGTATACAAGAAGAAAAAAGATTGTTCCACCATCAGGAGCAAAACAGTAACAATGCAGTTACATAGCAAGAATCTGCAAAACTAATCATATTCTAAGTAGTTGCAAGTCCAGTTTATGTATGAGATAGCCAAGATGATCATCTATAAAATGATGGTAGTCTCACGTTCAAACCAGTAGTGAAAGGTGAGATATGGAGCCTGAACGTCAAAAGTTCAGAACATTGTTATCCTTTTGCTCGTCAGTGAAGCGCTTGGCTCTTTGTTATAATGATACCAGTCTGATCACCGTGGCATCTGTAACTTCTGATAATGTTTTTTTCCCGCCAAGGGAATTGTAAAATTACACAGCAGCCATTCAAGTGAACACGTAATGCACGGTTGCATCCAGTCTGTCAGAGGGGCAACTACTTTGTCAAGTTTTTCCACATAGAGCAGGAACTATGATAATACACAAAAATATATAAAGAAATTTACCCTCTCCACTATAGAAAAACTCATTATTCTTATTTTGCTACTGAGATAATGTCAGTTCGGTATTTCTTTTTAACCCTTCTGCAACCACTAGAGTAGGATGATTAGTTTAATTTCTTCTATTAAGAAATGGTGACACAATGCCACTTTTCTGTATCAAATCTCCTGGTTACACTCACCTTGGTATTGTGCACTAAAACCTTTCTGTCTATGATTGCCATCAGATGTAAAGTGAATTCGTAGCCAATTCTTGCTGCTGATGACTGGAGGTGGTAAAACTGATCCTGTAAACCTGGAAGAGATACATAGATTTTAAAGTATGAAACCTACATACATTGTCATTAGAGATGAGCAAATCATCCAAAATTTGCTTCAGCGAATATTCAATGAATTTCTGGCAAGATTTGTTCTTAATACAAATTTATTTGGTCGTATTTGCATGAAAAAATAATAGTTCTTTTGCAAACATTCCTACACAAATTACGAACATACATTCAGTTTTGTTAAAAGTATGCAATATGTAAGCATTAGTGTACAAAGTGCGTACGAATCCTTAGCGTACTATTGACTCACGATTCCGTCATACGCACGAGGCTAGGCAGCGGCGTACAGTCTTTAGAGGCAGTCAATATAAGCTACAAAAGTAAGGTGCTTGCTATCCGGCTAAGTGCATAATATACTAAAAAAAGACCGTACAATAAGTGCATAATAGGACACATTGCAGTAACTGAAAAAGAATACACACAATGGGCTAAAGTGCTTGAATGTTGCTGAACCTGTAAAAACATTATTGCTAAAATACAGCAAAGACAATTATGCAAACATTTTAGTGCAATCAATTTCACATTTGCAAGCATAATAGGCTCCGATATACGTTTGAATCACTCCTCGTGGCTGCTTGGCATGATAAAACACTGGAACACATAGTCCAAAATTCAATTGTAATCCACGTGATGTAATTTTGTAATCCAAACAGGTAACGTGTAGTGATGATCGAGAACCCGATGTTCGGGTGCTCGGGTGCTCTGGCCGAACACTAGGTGGTGCTCGAGTTCTCGGCCGAGCACCCGAGTTTAATGGAAGTCAATTGGAGAGGACCAGGCACCCCCTGCTCTGCAGAGGGGAGGGTGTCTGGTTGATAGGGAAACGTGAGAAAATGGTGGAAACACCACAGAAATGGTTAGGGAACAGCACGGGGAGGGTGTCTGGTTCATAGAAAAAGGTCAGAATTGCGACTTCTCCTCTTTCACTCCTTTTACTCGTAAAATTACGTTAATTAACTGAATTTGTACGCATTAGCACACAATGCGTAGCATTAGCATACAAATTTGTATGCATTAGCGTACAATGCGTAGCATTAGCATACAAATTCGTATGCATTAGCATTATCCCCACTTTGGTCGCAGTTCTTATGCCATGCTGTTTGCTGTGGATCTTGTTCAGCGTTGGCTTGAACTGGAGAGGAGGATGGAGTAATGAGGGAGGAGTTTTCACTCCCTATACGTGGAAATAGTTAGTTCCCAGTGGGCCGGGCTGGTTTTTCCCACTTCTGAGGGAGCGCATCGTCATTTTCCCGCTTCGGGGGGCTGGGGGAGGGGGCAAGAAGAATGCGTACGTTGCGTACATTGCGTACTTAGCGTACGTATTGTTGGCGTTCAAAATTTTAAGAACATTTACGAATAATACGAAGCAAATCTGACAAAATCCGGATTCGCTTCGGAGTAGGAAAAATGGAGGATGCGATACGAATCTACGAAGCGGCGAATAGATTCGCTCATCTCTAATTGTCATACATAAGTAATACTAACATGCTCAACTTGGCACCCAAAGCAAGCCATGCTGTGTGTTCAAAATTAATAACTTGCAGCCTAATATCTGAGATCTTATAATTGAGTTCAGTTGTAGCTACAAAGATAACCGTCTGTCAATAGTGTTTTTTCCTAAAATGTTCAGGTTATATTATATTATAGTATTAGATACAGTTTATCTTATAATATAAACATTTAGGTCAGTATTTTGGATAATTTTATTAACCAGACAAAAACTGTAGTGTGTATTGTAAACATGTATTGTAAATTGGATTATCATGAAGACTTATAGAGACCATGCAAGATTTAAAGGGGTTTTCCGAGACTTTTATACTTATAACTAGAGATGAGCGAATCGAATCCCACGAAGTGGAATTCGATCCGAATTTCAGGATAAATTCGATTCGCCTCGAAGCCGAATTTCCTTGTGCTTCGTGTCGGCGAATCGATTTATCCTGAAATAGTGTAATAAAACAAAAAATCCATACTTACCATTTGCTCGAGATGGGCCGCCAGCCACCATCTTGATTGAAGATTCCGGGAGAAATCCCGAGCGTAGTGACGTATGACGTCACAATGCCGGCCGGCATGATGACGTAATCTTGCGCCGCGTGAGATTTTGCTCCAGATCTTCAAGCAAGATAGTGGCGGCCGGCCCGTCGCAAGCTAATGGAGGAGGTAAGTTTGATTTAATGTATTTTTTAATGTCTATTTTACACTGTTTTTACACCCAGATGCCGCGATCATGTATAAACGAGGCATCTGAGGGGTACAATGACGAGGGCGGCGCTATCGCAGCTCCCTTTCATTGCACCCACTACGTACAAAAAAATGCGCTTCGTGGCGAAGTAATTCGTAACAAAGCAAATTTTTTTGTAAAATTCGGCGAATCAGCCGAATCGAATTTCCAAGAAATTCGCTCATCTCTACTTATAACCTGTCCTCTGGTGGGTCACAAACATCATACATTGTATAGTGGCTGTGCTTGGTATCACAACTCAACCCCATTCACTTCAATGAGACTGAGCTGCGGCTAGGTCATGTGACCAATGAACGTGAAATTACTGGCCCAGGCTAAAATATGGTTCCTTGCCCAGGTGTTGGACCACCAATCAGATTCTGATGACCTATCCAGAGGATAAATCATCAGAATAAAAGTCTCAGAAAACCTCTTTAAATCTGTTTCAATACTGATTTTAAAGCTATACACATTACATAACTGTCAGTTGAACACTTGATCGGCTGACAGCTATCTCTCCTGATACACCCATATATAGATGCACATGCAGTGAATGGGAAGAAAGCCACTTCCAGACACCCCTGGCAGAAACTTATCTCCTAAGAACAAAAGCATTAGGCAGCTGAAATTCAGCGTGACTGATCTTTATCTTCCCAGACATCAGCTTTCAGGAGAGAGTTGGGAAGATACCATACACATCAGATTGTTGGTAGAACCAGACAAAATCAGTGGGTTCAGACTATACACATCTGATATCTATGGCCAGCTTTAGCTGTGGGTTATTTCATTATAATACATGTCAGATCCTCTGTTCTGCCAGGAGATAAGCACTGCTAGAAATGTCAGAGATATCTGTTTTTGGCTTGTCTTTTTCTTCATTTAAATAAGGCTGCACAGTTGTGAGAACACATGCTTAAAGGGAGTTTTTCACCTATATAACTAACAGCACTTCCCCACAGAGGATTGCACACACATCTCAGACATACATGTGTGTACTGTGTGTCTGTATTACATGTTCAGAAAAAGCACTTTTATTCTGCTGGAAAACAGCTCCCAAGTCCCCAGCTGAAAGTGAAAGTCAAAACAGCTTTCTCTCCCAATTCAATTTCTAACAGCTATATCTTCTGATATACTGGATATAATGTTGTGAGTTTGGCATAATTTGAAAGCTTGGAATGCCAGCTTTCAAAGAAGGTCAGAACCATTCTATCTGCTACCAATCCCAAGATATGAGCAGCTAAAACAGCCCTTCCCTCTTCAGTCTGGCTTGCTTTGAGCACTTACAGCAGCAGAGCTGGGCACTTGGGAGCTGTTTTCCTGCAGAATAAAAGTGCTTTTCCTGGACATGTAATAAAGACACAAAGTGCACACAGGTATGTCTGGAATGTGTCTGCAATCTTCTGTGGTACAGTGCTCTTAGTTATATTGGTGAAAATGAGGTGACAGACTCCCTTTAAGCAAAGATCAACTAATAGCTATGTTACAGTATTTGATTGTTTAATCCTAATCACCTTTTCTCAGGATAGGTCATAAGAATCTGAATGAGACTGGCTCCGATCTCAGCACTCCTGCCTATCAGCTGTTTGAAGAGACCACGTCACTCCATGAATGCAGCAGCCTAGGCCAGTGATGTCATGTTCATTGGTCACATGGCTTAGATGCAGCTTAGGCTACTTTCACACTAGCGTTTTTAAATTCCGGTATTGAGTTCCGTCAAAGGGGCTCAATACCGGAAAAAAACGCTTCAGTTTTGTCCCCATTCATTGTCAATGGGGACAAAACTGAACTGAAGACAACGGAATGCTCCTGAAAGCATTCCGTTCCGTCTTCAGACCGGAGAACAAACCGTAGCATGCTGCGGTTTGCTCTCCGGTCCAGGCATCCGCACCAAGACGGATCCGGAATGACCCCCAATGGAAGTCAATGGGGACGGATCCGTTTGGTGTGGACACACCAGTAATCCGGATCTGTCCTCCATTGATTTCCAATGGGGGGTCATTCCGGATCCGGCATACATACACACAGACTACATACAAACAAACATACAGACATACATACATACTCACATACTCCCGGGACGCCGGCAGCAGGTCTTCACGCGCCTCCTGCACGCTGCGATGACGTTTCCCCACTGCGCCCAGCAGAGGGCGCTGTGGGGAATCGTCATCACTGCGCGCAGGAGGCGCGTGAAGACGTTCTGCCGGCGTCCCGGGAGTATGTGAGTATGTATGTATGTCTGTATGTTTGTCTGTATGTTTGTTTGTATGTAGTCTGTGTGTTGTTTTAATGTGTGTCATGTGTGGGGCCGGAGCGCTGCTCCGGCTCCACACATGTATAGCGTTAGCACGGATCCGTCGGCACCCTTTAGGTGTCGGATCCGTGCTAACGCTAGTGTGAAAGTAGCCTTACTCCTGTTCCAGTGAATGGGGCTGAACTGTATTACCAAGCACAGACACTATACAATAGATGGCACTGTGTCTGGTAAGCTCGAGGAGGCTACAATGCTCACCAGAGCGCTGCATTCTCTTCAAACATCTGATTGGTGGGAGTGTCAGTCATCGTACCCCCACTAATCACTAATCAGTATTAAATACTCGGACAACCCATTAAATAATTATAATAGCTAAGTTGAAGCAAGACCATGAAGATTTAATATAGTTTTTACCACTGGGCCAGCCCTATTGAATAATTTAAATAACTACTGTAAGTAGAAGCAAGACCATGAGGCTTTATTATAGGTTCAATATACAAATGACTACGAACCAAAAAAGATTTTCAAGATCTAGCAGAAGAAGTGAGAGGTGAGCATCATAACCAATTATGGAGTTGTTCATGTTTTTTCATGAGTGTTAAGGACAATCTGAGAACAAATACTTATAGTCCTTCAATGAGCCCATTGAGAATATATACACATATTAACAAGTGGGGCTACTTGAAAGGCAGACAATTGTTTATTAGACTATAATGGAGAATCTACTATGACTATTATGCCAGCGTTCATCCATATTATCCCTGTCATAGAGGTTAAACAATGCTTTCAAGTAAAAAATATTTCATTAAAATGTCACTTTGTGTTCAGAAAACTCTAATCCTACTCTTTTGTACTTACAAGTCTGAATCTATGCTGATAATATATGTTTAAAGTCTAATTATGTTTGGAAAGCGGGCGTGGTAATCAGTTTGAACACTTTGCTCAGAATGAACCACTTGTCCGGGTACTCTGCCTCAGAACAGACGTATACAGCACATGTACGCAAGGCATTTTATACACAGCTGCATAAAAACACAATACCACAATAAAAATAGGTTGAAAAAAAATTTCATTTTTTTCAAAAAGAAAAAGACCTCCCAAGCGAAGTGACTTAAAGGGAATTACTTCTGAAGGGTGTACCAGTCATAAAATTATGGTTCTTTTTAGAGCAAAATTACTCAGTAAATAACAGGGACGTTCACCCAAGCTAGCAATTTACAATTATGGTGAATGAAAGGATCTCTTCAGGTGAAAACTGCTAAAGTGGCGTGTTCTTCTATACCTGCTAAAAATAATTTCTATACATGACTCTCACACACCCACCTGGACTCCATTTTTTCCAAAGTAACAATAAAAGCTGGTGGATCACAAAAGTTTCTGTGTACGGAAGATTTTATCAGACACTATACCTGGCGTCTCTGCAGAATAACTATACAAAAAATTCAATGATTAAATCTTATTAAAATATGATTGAAAACAATTGTGAGAATATAAAGGTACAGATTGAAAATAAACGTGGGGACCATATATATATATATATATAATTATTCGAAGGCTGGAATGGACTATCAATGTAACAATGGAGCAGTGAATTCATTTTGGAAACGGGACCACTGGTTCCACAGGGTTATTATTTAACCAATAAGATTTACAATTACTGTACATTGCTGTTACAAAACAATTAAAGGCAACCATGCATGTATTTTTTCATAGATGGTGCCATGTAAATAGTGCCATGTAAATTATTTTGTTTGTCTAATATTCCTTATTTTGGTATTTGATCTATTATTTAAATTCCACTGGTCAGTATGCCAATATACCAAGAAAATGTCAGGAGACATTTGCATGTAAAAACTGAGAAAGTGAGTAAAGTAGGCGCATAGCTTAGCATACAATATACTGTATTAATTACGTAATATTCCCTATAAATTTATGTTCCTTAGCAAGCTCCACAGACACTACTCATTTACTTATGTCAGACTCTTCAATCAGTTTTTCCTCTGGCTCCCAACCTCTAATGAAGCAGGGCAAAATGTGCATTGGGATTTCAGTGCACACAACTCTTGGTAAGTTATTACAACTACTCCTAGTCTATATGCATCTTGTACTGATTCATGCTAGGCTTACTGAGTTATTTCATTAGCAGAATGTCCTTATGATTATGGGCATTTATACCAAGGGGTTACATGTTACATGTATTCTGTTATGGTGGCTCTCCATACCCACTGTCGTTCCTCTCCTGCTGGTCGGCACCTTCACTGCCTTGCCCAGCTGCTCAATAACTGCAGAGCTTTGGAAGTTCAGTCCTGCCAGTGTTTTCCTTTTCCTGCCCAGCAGTCCTGGCTACCAGAGAAGCAATGTTCTTTCCATGCTTGCTAAGACCTTCTTCCTGCTTTCAATGGGATTAGCCAGTGGAAGATTATAATAATATGAATAATGATGATCAAATATTCTCATACATCCTTGGATATGTAAGATGTCTACGTTCTGAGAGTAATTGTGACTTGGCATTACAATGTAGTAGCACTGGCTGAGGCTATTTTGCTCAGATCTTCTTGCAGGGGTCAGTTACTATTGTATTTGCAATATTATTGTAACCTTTGCAAACGGAGTTTAAAAAACTCCCAACTGGAAAAACTAAGTTATTGTACATCTCAATAAAGAAAGGAATACTGCAAACAGAAATGTGAATAATGAGATTATTGTTATATCAATTCCAGTTAACTAGAGCTTCATTAGAGGACTTGGCCCAGAAGAGGAAATTCTATTCTATTAATTAGTTGTATTAGAAATAGAGGAGTGTTGTAAACTTCTTTGAAGCTGCTGAACTCATGAGGTGAGACTTTATTCTTAATGAATGGCACAACACTGAATAGAAACCCTTAACTGAAAAAGAAAATTCACAGTTTTAAACTGGGTCTGAACTCTACTATGCCTATTAAGGCTTCTCTCCACAAAAGTCACTAGACACTGAAGTCAGTGAAGGAAATTTATCAATGTCTTTATTCCACAATAGTGACGTAAAAAAGTCGCAAATTATGTACTACAGCATATGTGCACCATAATTTGCAACTTTTTAACCTTCTCAGCACTTTTCCCGAAGTGCTGACAAAAGCGGATGTGGTTCAGTGGGAGGAGCGGATCTTAGCAATGCCCGCCAGATTTACTATAACTTTCACCAGAAACGGGGGTAAGTTATAGCTATAGTCTACACCAGCCTGGAGCTGGAGTAGACTTCAGTATACAGCACACAGCAGGGCAGAGACACCTAATTTATTAAGAGGCACGGGAGACAAGACTGGTGTATAGGTATGCCAATAGTCATAAATGCCCCTCAGTATGTCTCTAGATGGGAATATGTCTCTAGTGAGGAATATCAGATAAAGGATTAGAAAATTATCTAACTTTCAAAACCACGCCAAATATGATGCAACACATCCCTGGTATTGAAATTAAGTGTTCTATTGTCATAAGCAGAATATCTATAAGATTCGTCCTCTTGGTTGGAGGTTCATACCAGGTATCTCCATCAAAGAAGAATTCTACCCAGACATACAGGGGGGAATTTATCAAGCCCTGTACACCAGAATTCTGGCTTCAAAAAAATAGTTTTGGGGTCAATTTTGTGACTTTTTTGAGTACTGTGCCTTCCAGTACCAACTAAAGATTTGTAATGGAAATTTGGACAGAATTTCAGAGTAGATCCCTTCTGTTTTTCAGTTATGAACTGTGACTTTTTTAAAAAAATTGCAACTCCATGCCAAACATCACCCAGGTGTACTTTTACTGAAATAGGTGCAACCATATTGCACTTGCACTAAATTTATGATTACTTTGTGCCATTTTCATAAATTTGGGGCAGGTATATATAACAGCTCTAGTCTAAAAACTAACCTCAGATACACCTACGCCATAAATTCAATTCACAATAAGTTTGGAAGATATGGTCCCATTTTTAAACATAATAACTCATCTGGCCTGGCCCTGTCAAGTAGGAGAGGGAGGGGCTGACAGTCAAAGCAGGAGGAGGAAGGGCACACATAGTGGCTTGGGCCCACCCTCGGTGCACTTAAATGCTCATTTGCATATGGATACAAATATTTTTTTCTCCAGAATTAAGCAACTGATTGCTAAATTTAAGATATCATTGCATTCAGGTGACTTAGCTGTACAAGACATTGTTCCTGGTTTAACAGTGAATTACCTGATGACAGATTCCCCTTAACATCTAGAGAGGTTTTTTGCTGTAAGAGAAATAATATAGATAATAAACCTCAAGGCTGAGAGTTCAGGATTATATCTGCTATGAACATTTACAATTTATTTTTCTTATAATTCACCTAATCTGCCATCAGTTCCTGACACTTGAAAAGCTGATCAAAGGTTGTTGATACATATAAAAGACAGCAACCTAAACACTTGATAGACCATCAATGTTGTCTGCTGTATTCTTAGTTCATCAAATGTGCATACAACAATTACTCCTAATGTGTAAAAACCTATTAACAGCAAATTGCTTTAGAATTATCCATCATTTTAAAGGAAATGAAATGTACCCCTTAGAATTGTGTTATACAATAAATCCAGGACTGTATTTACCATAAAACAACCATTAATTACTTTACTAATCCTTTATTTGTCCAATTCCACCATTGCCCAGGCCCCTGCTGGTCTCTCCTTTCTGATCCTGTCTTTTTTTAAATTTTTTTATTAGCAATTTTTATTTTTATTTTTCATTAAGTATAATATTCAGTAACAGAAAAACACTGTCAAAGTGCACATAGTACTATGACAATCATTGGTGTACAGTGAGCGACATTGTTAGTATATGAGAATATAGTATAATAAACAACAACCAATAACTATTAGCATGGATTTGTGTACATAGCATTTTCAGGGAGACATACATATATCAGGCTATTAAAGGGGGTGGCAATGAAGGTGTGAGGGGTAGATATATTACGAGAATCGTCTGTATTGTTTCCAGGGGGTCCAGATTGAAATAAAGGTAGAGCTTATGCGAGATTCCCAGTGGGATAGCTCCTCGAGTCTGTATAGTTGGTCCACCTTGTAAGTACAGTGATCTACACTAGGGGTTTCAGGTGAGAGCCAATACATAGGTAATGACAGCCTAGCAGCTGCTAGTAAAAGAGAGAACAAATAGGCTATATGTGTACTCACTCCTTTAACGCCTAAGGAGTTAGTTCTGGAGTGCAAGTAAAGGAGGTATGGCAGATTGAGTTACATATTCGAATTATTTTGGACCACCAGTTTTTAATCTCTTTACAAGACCACCAAATGTGGAAGAACGTGCCTTTCTCAGTGTGGCACCGCCAACATTTATCAGATACGTTTGGAGTGAACAAGGAGATTTTGTCAGAGGTTTTATACCATCTCATTAGGACTTTGTATCCATTCTCCTGTATACGGATGCACAGTGAGAGCTTATGAGGAATGATAAACAGCTTTTTCATTTCAGAAGCAAAGAAAGATCTCTTTAGGTCCTACTCCCATATACTGACTATGGCCGGTTTGACATCGGGGTGAGGGGTTTTGAGCTTTTTATAAAGTGTGGAAATAGTTTTGGTAGGAGGAGCGAAGCTGCTTAGGCGAGTCTCAAACCAAGGGTTTGCTGTGGGATGGGGAGTTTGTTTCAGTAAAAGGAGGGCTTCTTTTTTAAGACAGTTTATGAGGAGGACATTAAGGTCAGGGGAGTCAAGATGGTTCCTGATATCTAACTCAGATTTAATACAACCGTCTTGGTCAAGTAATTCTGAGATAGGTATTGTAGAGGAGCGTAGAGGGAGTGGGTAGCTCTCCCTCAATTCCCTCAGAGCTAAAGATATAAGGTCCTTAATTGAGAGAAGGGGGAAGGGTATGTCAAGGCTTCAGAATTAGTCAAGAACCACTCCTAGACCTTAAGTGTGGTCCTAATTAAAGGGTTTGGAATAGAGGAGAGCATCGGGAGTGGTCTGTTAGCCAGTAACAAGGCTCTAAGCGAGGTTGGGAGAAAAGTGTCCTCAAGGTGGGGCCATAGTTTTTGAGGGGGCCTTCTGATCCAGTCTATTGCTCTACATAGGTGAATGGCTCTCATATACATTTCCGGGTCTGGTAGACCAATACCACCCCAAAGTTTAGGCTTGGAAAGTGTGTCAAAGGAGATCTGGGAACTCTTCCCCTGCCAAATGAATTTACGAATATGGCTATTCAGGGAAGAAAAATAGGATTTGGGAATTTTAATAGGAAGAACTTGCATTAAGTAAGTAAGTCGAGGAATCACTAGTGACATAAAAATGTTCTTTCTACCGAACCAGGAGAGGTAGGGGAAGTCCAACGGGTCCAGCTGGGCAATCATAGGGCGTAGTAATGGTAAATAATTGAGGCAAAATAAGTCAGAGAGGTGGGGGGATAGTTTGACCCCAAGATGGGTTAATCGTTGGGTGTGCCAATTAAAAGGAGAGTCTGTTTAAAGAGCTGAAAGTACTGAGGGAGAGAGGCCAACATGCAATACCTGGGACTTAGAAGGGTTGACTTTGAAGTTGGATAAAGAGCCAAAATATTGAAGAGTAGATATAATAATGGGCATGGATTTGACAGGGTTAGTCGTAAGAATAAGAAGATCATCTGCAAAAGCAGCTAACTTCACTTCCTGTCCATTAACAAGAAGTCCTCTTACTTCCTTTTTTTGCCAAAGAGCCTATAAAAGGGTCTCCATGACTAACACAAAGATAAGCGGAGAAAGGGGGCACCCCTGCCTGGTCCCATTTCTAATATCGAACCTTGATGAAAGAACACCATTGACTTACAATGACGCCGAGGAGTTATGATACATGGCAAATATTGCAGAAATAAAGGCTTCAGGAATATGAAATTTGGACAAAGTTAGTCTAATATAAGACCAATTGACTCTATTGAAAGCCTTATCGGCGTCAGTGCCAAGAAGGACTAAGGGAAAGGATTTATGAAGGGCATAAAATAAGTACTTTAGCAGTATTGTCCTTACCATCACGCCCCTTGACAAATCCGACCTGGTTGGGGTAAATTAATCTGGCGCAATAAAGATTGTAATCTGGTAACATCTTCGCCAATAGTTTGAGGTCAATATTCAATAAAGAAATGGGATGGTAGTTGGCACAAGAAGTGGGATCTTTCCCTTTTTTGAGGATAATAGAAATTGTGGCTCTAGTCATATCGGCAGAAACAGATTGATTTTGTAAGCTTTGGTTGCAAACTGGAATGAGGAAAGGGAGGAGTATGTCCTGAAAGGTTGAGTAATAAGAAATAGGGAGTCCATCAGGACCAGGGCATTTGCCTAAGGGGGAGGATTTGACTGCTGCAAATAACTCTGACAAATAAAAGGGTTTGGCTAGTTCTTCACAGTTCTGGGGAGTGGGTAGGTAGATCTAGGGTATCTAAAAAATTGTGAATGTTGGCCTCCCTCCCCAGTGCAGGGTTAGGTAGCTCAGTGGGAGGTAGGTTGTACAGAGTTTCATAAAAGTGTTTAAACTGTTCCACCACATCTTCAGCTTTAAAAATCTGGGAACCCTGAGGAGATTTAATACACGCAACATGGCGGGAGTTTCTTCTCTGTTTGATTCTTTGCATCATAAATTTAGATGCTTTATTGCCATGAGCAAAGAATTTTTGCTGAGAGGATAGATAGTATTTAGCAGAACGGTCGTTCATGATATTCTTCAATTCATTTCTGAGAGAAGAAAGATCCGCCAGATGCTGAGCTGCCAAGGAGTGTTTGTGTATCTTCTCCAAACAGTGAATCCGTGTCAGCAAGGAGGAGAGCCTTTTGTCGGGTTCCTTCTTCAGAAAAGAGCAAAGGATAATCAATTGGCCCCTGATAAATACTTTCTGAGTATCCCATAGAGTCTGGAAGGATATCTCAGAGGTATGGTTCAACGAGCAGTATTCTTGCAATAGAGAGGCAATACGGGATTTATGTTTCTCGTTGCCCAACAAGGACTCATTGAACCTCCAATGCTGGATCTTACCAGACCTGGTAGAAGGGCAGACATAGCAAAAGATCGGTACATGGTCTGATAGCGTTATATTACCTATCCAATAGAAGGGGAGGTGTTGCAGATGCTCCCTTGACACAAAGAAATAGTTTAGCCTGCTATAGCAATGTTTTGCTGCAGAATAAAAAGAGTAGTCAATTAGGTCAGGATTTAAGCTACGACAAACATCTAGTAAGCCCAGATTGAACATTTTTTCTTGGATAGCTTTAAGGGCTTTAGAAGGGAAGGAAGATTTTTTAGAAGAGGAATCAATGAGAGGATTAAAAACAATATTGAAGTCACCCGCCATAATGAGAATTCCCTCTCTCTGAGTCTCCACCAAGGCTAGTAGGGAGAAAAGCCATCTGGCCTGGTCAGTGTTAGGGGCATATGCAGTACGTTGACAAAAGTGTAGAGTGTTTGTCCCACCAGGCCTTTCAGGATAATGTAGCCGCCTTCTGGGTCTTGTATGTGATGTTTGTAGCTGAAAGGGACACCCCTTCGGAAACCTATGCTTACTCCCCTCGAGGCAGCACCACCTGCTCCACAATGGTACCAGGTAGGAAATCTGGAAAATGAAAGTTTGGGGTATTTATTATGTTTAAAGTGAGTTTCTTGAAGAAAAACCACTGAACATTTGTCTTTACCCTAAGAGGAAAAAATCTGACATCTCTTTGAAGGTGATCTCAGGCTTTTGACATTGTAAGAAACTATACGAAGATCAGCCATTTGGAAGACATATGTGTACTAGATATAGGTTCTAAGGTGAGAGCTAACAGTACATACCAAATCAGAGGGAGTATAGGGGTGGGTCTGCCTCGAAGGAAGAGCTCTCCTGATGCCAGTACAGATATAGAAACATAACAGATACCATAAATTAATCCATGCAAGTAAACGGTTAAACAGAGAACAGGCATAAAAGAGAAAACTGAAGGTGAGATCATGTCGGAAAATACAACATTGCAGAGCAGATGGCATAGGAAATACCATTGGGGAATGTTCCCAAGAGGGGAAAACATTATTGTACAGTATGACAATATGGACCTACTTCAATGTGGTTCAAAAAAGACGTAGTAAGACTTGGCAGAGCAATAGACATTGAGAATGAAGAAGGGAGGAGGCACCAAGTGGTGGTAGTTAAAGGACAGTGGAGATAAGGGGGTTTCATATAGACATGATGAAAATATAGAAAAGAGCAAGAGATGAAAGATGGAAGAAACAATATAGTAGCTAAACGGCACCCTTTGAGGGGTTAAGTCAGCAGAATCAGGTATTTGGTCCTGGACATCCCAGGTCAAAGGGAGAGTCAGTTGTCATCTGGAGGTAGTTTGACCATTACTTCTCTATGTAGGCCACTGAAATGGATCCATCTTAAAGCCTATTAGCATCAAGATCTAATATGAAGCATCTGACAGTATTGCCTGATAAGTATCAAAAAGACATCCGATCTTACAGCTGAGAGCCTGGTAGATTTTGTACACTAAAATGAGTCCTAAAAGTTCGTTTTATATTCCAGAATGATGACGGCAGTTAACGTAAAAGAATAAAGTGAGCTGGCTCATAAAATCATGATAACATTACTGTTTATGTGATGCAGTTTTAAGGAAAATCTCTGCAGATCCTTTTGGAGGAGAAAAAGTGTTGTTTTATAGCAAGAGAAAGTGGAAGTGTGATGTTTGTCTTGGCTATTCCAATGTTTGAAACAATATGATGTAAAATGTAGCCTTTTGTTCCAAATACGGTAAATGAATGTATTTTGTATCCTGCTGGGAACAGCTTTAAGTCGTAACTTGGACTTTTTTGTACTGTAACACCCCAGGAGTTTAACAAGCTGCTGTCAGACATAGTTCAAAACAGCTGGAAAAACAGGGGGTTGTTCATTTAATGAAACCATTACTTAAATATTTTGCCAAATAACAATTGATGCGCCATCTGTGTGCAATAAATTATATAAAGTGAAGCAGGAAGAAAAATGAAAGGCATATACAGTATTGTCATTCATACATCAAATAGCGTAAGCTGCTTCTCATGCCCTATGGTCGACAAGAACAATTCATAGAGGTTCTCTGGTTTTATGTTAGAATATAAAGTTTAAGTGGCATTGGAATACCAGTCTTATGAGGTTGACCAGGGAGACCGGGGTCACAGAAGAAGCTGAGCACACTGTGTTTCGTTATTTCTGTAAGTGTCATACAAGTGAATGGGAGCTATGAAAACCGTTTAGCACTTGAGATATGGAAACAGTGCATCTGGGTGTGCTACAATGTTTCTGTATCTCCCATTTCCTTCTGTGGGAGTTATAGAACTTACCTAGCACAGTCCACTCAGCTGTCTCTTTAACTTCAACCAATCTGCCACAGAAGATGGCTATTCTGCTATCAGCTATAAATGGCTAAGATGAGAATATTATTTTAATTATTAAATAATTAAAAGTTCTGAAACTTTCTAATAACTTTCTAGTCAAGTTAACTTTCTAGTCTAGTCAAGAGGACCTTTCACCTCTCCTGACATGCCTGTTTTAATAGCTTCATGCATTCCCCATGTAATAACAATTCTGGAACATCTATTCATATGTCTGTATGTTGTGCCATTCCTTTATTATTTGTACTAGAAGTTATGAATGAATTGCTATTTGTCTTCAGTGAGGGAACAGAGGGGAGGTAACAAGTTGGGGGTGTGTACCTGCACAGTCTGAACATGGCAGCACTGATTGGATAAAGTCAGTCTGTGCAGGTACACACCCCCAACTGGTCACCTCCCCTCTGTTCCTTTACTAAAGGCAAATAGCAATTCATTCATAACTTCGAGTGCAAATAATAAAGGAATGGCACAACATACAGACATAAGAATAGATGTTCCAGACTTGTTATTACATGGGGAATGCATGAAGCTATTAAAGAAGGCATGTCAGGAGTGGTGAAAGGTCCTCTTTAAGTCTTTACTATTTTCAGTACAATAATTTAACTCTTCCTGTTTGTAAATGGGAAACCTGTTCTGACATTTGATACACAAATCGGCCTTATTTTAAGAAGAAACTCATCAAGCCCAACATCCTGGCCACAATAAAATGATAAAGCTTTATTTAATATAGATAAAACACATGGAGGAGTTCTCTTGACAAGAACTTAGACTACAATAGCTTTACCATGTTCCTTGACATAGTGACTGTTTGCAAGATTTCAATTTTAGGTACTCGAGAGGCAAACCCAAAACTTAATGTATCTTAATGTTTAACAATTTAATATAAAATTGTTAAAATCTCTATTCATCTGTGTGTTAGATTGTTTTGAGAAGACAACCATTATAGCCCTCATAATAACTCCCAAAGGGGTTAATTCCCAGACTCCTTTGCAAATCTGTTTTGCATCTCCAAATAACTAGGAAGATTTGCCATTCAGGGCCTGTGAAAACTCATTTACAACCCTTTACAACCCTTGTGTGTTAACTCGTCCAGATAATAGTGCATATTATTTGGAACAAACATTCCTGGGAATGCTCATTCCGGACAATCTGCCCATTTAAAGGTTTAGCCAATCACCCAATGAATTAGCAAAATGTTCGTTCATTGAGTGATTCTGTCGTTCGTGTACTCACCTAAATTATCACTCCTGGACAGCAGATCATGTATAAACAGTGATCTGCTGCTCAGAAACAACGCAGCTGTATGGATATGAGAGAGAGCAATAGCAATCTCTCTTCCTCATACTTTGGAGGCAATCGCTGCAAGTAAATGCAACACTTCACCTCCTTCCTTCTTGACAATCTGGGTTGCCATTTTTTGTCTTCCAAAAAGGGTCCTAGCATATGAAAATAAATACCAGAGTGTAATTTTTTAACCATTTTCCTAAAAAAGACAGCTCATCAACCTATACTAAAGGCCACCATATACATTAGATCCTCGTTGACCAAACCCACTGATTTTGCCGAGGTCAATCAGTTGTCTAATGTGTATATGAAGCTCCCCATACACATGAGAATGATTTCCCAAGGTTGTATTTCATACTTACTGTTTGTTTTGGCAGAAAATAAGCCACCGCCAGAGGGGTCTGTTTCTCTTCACTTATTATAGAAATACATGTATGCTCGCTGGAACTGAGCATACATGAATATGGGGAGGTTGGAAGGAACTGCTGTTAAAGGTGCTTGGCCATGTTTTGGCAAAGTCTATGCAGTATGAGAAAACACCCCGCATATGGTACTTTTATGTAATGTTCCTCTGTATAAAATCAGAGGCACATAAATGTATAGCATGGGTTCGTAATATAAAAGTTTGCCTAATGTCTTTATGTTTCAGTTGAAAATAAATCCTAATTTATTTTCCTTGGTCCTTGTAATTTCCAGTACTCAGTTTATGTTATTTGTGATACACTATATACATTTTCAGGTGTTCCAGTCACAAAAACATGTTCAAGCGTGATTTATTTTCTGTGGAATTGTGCCCTGCCATTTTAAAAAAAATATATGCTGCAATGATACTGCAAGTACTATTCATACTATATATAACTCTAGACTTGTGAAACTTGCAAATAGTATCACACTATATTCTGGGAAATGGAAAGGCATCCAGGCATAAAAAAAATCTACCAAATGTTCATTTGATATCTTTAAGAACTAATAGGTTCTCAGATTTAACCCTTTGTCAACAAGTGATAAGCTAGGGGTTGATGACAGAAGTATAGTACTAGCAACTCTGGTACAGCTCCAGACTCTGATTTGCAAAAACCTTCTTTTAATTAGCAGTAGAACTCTATTTGTCCTCCAGCAATGCATGCAGGAAAAGTCACCTGAATATTGTTACTGCTGATATAAAGAGATGTCTATGTTGTGACACAAATATAGGCACAAATCCACCACTAATAAGGATAACCTGAGGATTCAGGGCCAAGATGATTTCTACCTAGTTAACAAAACAGGAGTCATCATCACCTGTTCATGTTTAGTGAGCTATGAAAATGCAGTGAACATGATAGCAATTATTTACAATATTTGATCATTATTTGATCAAATTTGGTAGAATTTTATCATACAAATGTATCTTCAGTATTGTAATATTAAAATTGTTTCCTGTTTGAATGGACTCCGCCTCCATTTCAAGAACGATAACTAAGGCTAGTTTCACACTAGCGTTGCCTTTTTCCGGTATTGAGTTCCGTCATAGGGGCTCAATACTGAAAAAAACGCTTCAGTTTTGCCCCCATTCATTGTCAATGGGGACAAAACTGAACTGAAGAGAACGGAATGCTCCTAAATGCATTCCGTTCAGTTCACTGGCGGTTTGCTCTCTGTCCTGGGGATCCGCACCAAGATGGATCCATCATGGCCCCCAATGCAAGTCAATAGGGACGGATCCATTCGGTGTGACACAGTAGTAAATGGATCCGTCCTCCATTGACTTTCAATGGAGTTCATGATGGATCCGTCCCAGCGATGTTAAAGATAATACAACCGGATCCATTCATTACAGATCCACATGGATGTATTATCAGTAACGGAAGCGTTATTGCTGAACCCTGCCGGATCCAGCAATAACGCTAATGTGAAAGAAGCCTAAATTAGTTCTTATGCTGGAAGGCACATTACATATATATATATATATATATATATATATATATATATATATATCTATATATATATCTATATATATATATATAAGTCAAGAGCTATGTACATCTGATCCTGGACATATTAAACACATTAGGCAGAAGGGTGGGAAGAAATGTGAGATTTGACACAAATTGTCACTCTACCTTCTACTACAAACAACTTCAAATACAACTTTCCATAAATTAATTTTAGACGTAAGGGACATTGGTTAAACAGGCAGCACTTGTAACCTGATCTCTTAGTAAACCTGAAAATTCCTCTTATATTCACATCAGGTGTAGTGATTTGACTGGTGAATTCAGAGTCAATGAAAGGGGCAGAAGGCATGGGCAAAAGGAGAAAGGAGTGTAATAGAAAAGAGGTATTTTTTATAATATGGTATATTACAAAGTTTCTATTTACTTGTATTATTGATTGATGGAGAGTGTTTATATTTGGAGTTATAGTCACCCTCAGATTTATCCAGCCCAGTTGTGTAAAATGTAGGTGAACTTGAGAAATGAAATTTATAGGAGTCAACCAAGATATCTTCTGATCAGTATAACCTAACAGCAAGGACATCATTGATCTCATAATTTCTGTTTAGCTATTCGGCTTGGCCAATAGAACTCATACTTGGAAGGCATTTTTTTCTGTACTTGTGAGTGAATTCAAAATGAGAAATGAGAAATTGCTGCATCACCAAGGTCTGTTCACCTTCTGAAATGAGCACTAGAAGTATTGACACTTTGATCCTCCAATATTATAATTCTAACATCTATTGATGCTGTATCTACCTTCTGGGCAATGCACACTCAGGGTTCTGTTTTTTATTTTTTTATTGAAAACTATGTAATAAAACCTATAGCTCCCTAAAGAATTCACCCTTCAGCTATAATAAAAGATGCTGAAAATATTTGAACTTTATAAAGATATAAAAAGGATAACTATGAAATATGTGCTTTAATGGTAGCATAACTGAAGAAAGGGAGATAAAAATTTCAAAGAGCTGTTTATAGTTTATATATAAGAAGAAATACCTTAAAATAGGTACAGACAGGTATCTTGGTTTGCACTTAAATTGTAGATATTTCACTCACATACACTCAATAGACAAATCACTTTATTTTGGTCTCCAGATGGTAGAAAGGTTAGAGTAAGACTAAATTGAAGTAAAATATCCTTTTACATGAAACAAGTCAAGGTTTCCATATCTTGCACTGATGAAGACGAATAAGTCCAAAACAGCTGCATGAAAATTGAAATAAATAGCCCTATATCTGTTCCAAGCACTAGTGGTTCTGAATGCACAGTGGTCCACTAGGGGCAGCAAGGAACAATTTCAATGTCTCTCCTCTCTCCACTATCCCACAATGGTGATTAATTTCCTTGTGTGGAAGCAAGCATATGAAAACCAGATTCATCAGCACTTACCAGTACACTATGCTAGTAACTTAGCAAGCCATAATGCTCAGCGTTATTTGAGTCACATGGTCATTTGTAATACTAAGAAGAAGAAGAGGAACAGCAAATATAGTACAATCTTCACTTTATTGCCATAAACAAGTACAAGAAGATGTGGAGTCTTGGCTAAATAGCCTTTCTAAGCAAGGCTTGTTTGAAAAAGGCTGTTTAGCCGAAACTCGTGATATCTGTCTATTTTGTTTATTGCAATAATGTGGGTTGCTTTTCCATCTATAGTTAGTGCTGTTCCTTGTCTTTTACTTGTACATATAGACCTGCAATCCAGGATATGAGCAGCACCATCACCTTCCAGAGTGCCAACTGATTACCACTATAAAATGCAAGAGGTGTACTATGCAAGTGGTGAAGGTGCTGTACATTAACAGTTTAGTGTACCACACTGGTTAGCACGGCAATCACTACATCTATAGTTTGTGGATCAAAGCTATAAAAGGAAATTCAAGAGAACCCACTTTCTTAATTGTATGCAGGCATTTTAGAGCACTTTGACATTCCAGAATTTTTCTTGCTCTGTTCTGCACTTTGTATGCAATACATTCAGTGCATAAAAACAAGAACATTGGACTTTGATTTGATTGGTAGTTTTTCTACATACTCACACACGTATAAACAATTGGCAATAAGTTTGTGTAAAACAAGCAGTAAAGCTGTCATTCTGAATGGGACAAAGAAAGTTTCCGGGAGATGCCATCCTAGACATGTTCAAAGGTAAATTATAACCATTAGCTGAACCTTGGTCTTCAACAGCTTCAGTGGAAAAAAAAGACATTTCTTGTTGCTATACTGCCCACAATGTGCTAAAACTAGGAAAGTCACAAGAAATAGAGGTGGTTTCATGAATTTTAATAAAATATATAGGTATATATTACTGAAGTAAAATGAAGCTTGTCTTTGATTTTTGCATAGGCTATATTTTCTCAACGTTTCTGGCTAATGTTTGGCATATTACTGATTGTCAAATGTGCAGCACACTAACTGTATATGTTGTGCTGGAGAAGCAGGACAAGACAGAAAAACCATCCTAGACATGTTCTAAATAGAGATGAGCGAGTAGTGAAATATTCGAAAGTTCGAAATTCGATTCGAATAGACCGCGAAATTCGACTATTCGACCGAATATCGAATCCCATTAAAGTCTATGGGGAAAAAATGCTCGCCACTTGGAAATCTCAATTCGACCACTTGGAGGTCACCAAGTCCACCCTGGAACCTCAGAAAAGGATGCCAACACTGCTGGAATGCAACTGGGACAGCAGGGGAAGCATGTCTGGGTGCATATAACGCGCCCAAGTCGCACTATTACGCCACTATCACAGCCTCTCAACAATACACTCCAAACACAATCTAACCTCTCTGTAAAGTGAGACCATACAAGGAAACCTTCTTTCCTCTACATTGCCATGGACCCCAAGCCAAACTAGACAAAAAAAACGATGAAATTCTGCACCCCTTAAAATCACGTTGCCTATGACAACCACAGATGGCATAGGCAAGGGGGAAAGCAAATAGACCCCACCCCTAATTGTCATTGTGTGTGTGTGTGAGATGTGGTCAGACATGTCTTCTTTAAAATGTAAAAACAACTCAAACACATGCAGAAGCCTTAAAATGCCCAAATTGTTGGCGCTTGAGATGTCAGTGACCCGACCTGGCCCAGTGTCATGTCTAGCAGGTAAAGCAGTGGGGATGTTGAGGGATGCGTAGGACCGCAAAAGGCAGGAAGAGGCCGTGGGCTGGCCAGAGGCTCATGGAAAATTTTGTGGCGGCCCAAGAGGTGACACCTCTTAAAAATTATGTGGAGGCCCAAGAGGTGAGACCTCTTAAAAATTATGTGGAGGCCCAAGAGTTGACACCTCTTAAAAATTATGTGGAGGCCCAAGAGGTGAGACCTCTTAAACATTTTGCGCAGGCCCAAGAGGTGAGACCTCTTAAAAATTATGTGGAGGCCCAAGAGGGGAGACCCGTTAAAAATTATGTGGAGGCCCAAGAGGTGACACCTCTTAAAAATTATGTGGAGGCCCAAGAGGTGAGACCTCTTAAAAATTATGTGGAGGCCCAAGAGGTGAGACCTCTTAAACATTTTGTGGAGGCCCAAGAGGTGAGACCTCTTAAACATTTTGTGGAGGCCCAAGAGGTGAGACCTCTTAAAAATGATGTGGAGGCCCAAGAGGTGAGACCTGTTAAAGATTTTGTGGAGGCCCAAGAGGTGAGACGTATTAAAAATTATGTGGAGGCCCAAGAGGGGAGACCTGTTAAAGATTTTGTGGAGGCCCAAGAGGTGAGACGTATTAAAAATTATGTGGAGGCCCAAGAGGGGAGACCCGTTAAAAATTATGTGGAGGCCCAAGAGGTGAGACCTGTTAAACATTTTGTGGAGGCCCAAGAGGTGAGACGTATTAAAAATTATGTGGAGGCCCAAGAGGTGAGACCTGTTAAACATTTTGTGGAGGCCCAAGAGGTGAGACGTATTAAAAATTATGTGGAGGCCCAAGAGGGGAGACCTCTTAAAAATTATGTGGAGGCCCAAGAGGTGAGACCTCTTAAACATTTTGTGCAGGCCCAAGAGGTGAGACCTCTTAAAAATTATGTGGAGGCCCAAGAGGTGAGACCTGTTAAAAATTATGTGGAGGCCCAAGAGGTGAGACCTGTTAAACATTTTGTGGAGGCCCAAGAGGTGAGACCTCTTAAACATTTTGTGGAGGCCCAAGAGGTGAGACGTATTAAAAATTATGTGGAGGCCCAAGAGGGGAGACCTCTTAAAAATTATGTGGACGCCCAAGAGGTGAGACCTCGTAAACATTTTGCGCAGGCCCAAGAGGTGAGACCTCTTAAAAATTATGTGGAGGCCCAAGAGGTGAGACCTCTTAAACATTTTGTGGAGGCCCAAGAGGTGAGCCATAAATATAAAAATTTTTCTGATTTACGGAGCAATTCTACGGCGGTTAAGGAGGAGGAGGAGGAGGTGGAGGAGGAAATGGCACTTCATACAGATGGCACTTCACTTTTGGCTGCTTTCCACGGTTGGAGAAGCAAAGTCCGGGTCAATCCACTTGCTGTTCATTTTGATTAGCGTCAGCCTGTCGGCACTGTCGGTTGACAGGCGGCTGCGCTTATCGGTGATAATGCCCCCGGCAGCGCTGAACACCCTTTCTGATAGCACGCTGGCGGCAGGGCAGGCAAGCACCTCCAAGGCGTACAGGGACAGTTCCAGCCACGTGTCCAACTTGGATTGCGAAGACCCAGTACAGTTTGTTCTCCACTATCCGGACAACACGTGTGTCCCGGGAAAAGCAGCCCAGCATGAAGTCAGCCATGTGTGCCAGACTCTGAATAGGCATGACGTCACTGCCCCCACCAGAAGGATCACTTGCCATTTCCTCCTCTTCCTCTTCCGCCTCCTCTCCGCCCCATCCGCGCTGAACCAATGGGACGCACACAGCCTGACTGCTACCCTCGCCGCCAGCATCCTCCTCCTCTTCCACAGCCACCTCCACGTCGTCCTCCTCCTCCTCATCCTCCTCCTCCTGCAACTGCCACCGTGAAGCAGACAAAAGTGTGGTCTGACTGTGTAGCTCCGTTGCGTCTCCTCCTGCCCCCGTCTCCTCTGTGTGCAATGCGTTCTCCCTTATTGCGATGAGGGATTCTTTAAGGACGCATAGGAGCGGGATGGTTACGCTCGGCCCTGCTGGCTGTGGCCTCACTTCTCTGTCTGAACTGTCCTCTGCCTGTGGACATCCCTCTGCCTGTGGACATCCCTCTGCCTGTGGACATCCCTCTGCCTGTGGACATGCCTCTGCCTGTGGACATCCCTCTGCCTGTGGACATTCCTCTGCCTGTGGACATCCCTCTGCCTCTTGCTGCCTTTTTCGGTGCTGCGCAGACCACCACCTCTCCACTGCTTTCCTCGCTGGACATCACCCTGGACCGGGTCAGTATCGGACAGTACAAAGCGGTGGTACATTTCATACTCCAGCCGTGGCCTGTTTTCATTCTCCCAATGCCTTGAGACATGTACTGAATGTAAATGAAGGTGTTGTAATCGCGTCTCTCTGTGACAATAGCTCGATACTATCAACTGCCAATTTTATTTTTAACTTTTTTTTTTTTTTAGCGAACAGTTTTTTTCAACTTACTGATGTTTTCCAGTCTCTGTTTGGAAACTTTCTATGACTTTTTTCGTACTGGGTGCATTTGGTATAAATATGCAGAGAGTTATTTATGGTTTAATCGCAGAACGATGCAAAGGGAAAGCGTCGTCTAAAGCAGAATCATTTACCTCAGATAATTCAACCAGCAACTATGGCCCCCAACAGCATTTCCGCGCCCCCGTCCTCGTCCACGTCCTATTCCGCTAGCCCCCCTCCGCATTTTATTTTTTTTTGGTTACAATATTTTGCCTTCACAGCCGTGAAATAATTTTGCAAGAGAACGCACAGTACAGTTGCCAATTATAAGGCCTATATATTTTATAGTTCAAGGTACACAGCCGTGTGCTAACTGTTCAGACGGTGGGTATTAACACCAGGTATTTAAAGAATTTTGCTAGAGAACGCACAGTACAGTTGCCAATTATAAGGCCTAATATTTTATAGTATAATTATGTGGAGGCCCAAGAGGTGAGACCTCTTAAAGATTTTGTGGAGGCCCAAGAGGTGAGACCTCTTAAAGATTTTGTGGAGGCCCAAGAGGTGAGACCTGTTAAAGATTTTGTGGAGGCCCAAGAGGTGAGACCTCTTAAAGATTTTGTGGAGGCCCAAGAGGTGAGACCTCTTAAAGATTTTGTGGAGGCCCAAGAGGTGAGACCTCTTAAAGATTTTGTGGAGGCCCAAGAGGTGAGACCTCTTAAAGATTTTGTGGAGGCCCAAGAGGTGAGACCTCTTAAAGATTTTGTGGAGGCCCAAGAGGTGAGACCTCTTAAAGATTTTGTGGAGGCCCAAGAGGTGAGACCTCTTAAAGATTTTGTGGCCAAGGGCCTAATTGCCAAGAGGTGAGACCTCTTAAAGATTTTGTGGAGGCCCAAGAGGTGAGACCTCTTAAAGATTTTGTGGAGGCCCAAGAGGTGAGACCTCTTAAAGATTTTGTGGAGGCCCAAGAGGTGAGACCTCTTAAAGATTTTGTGGAGGCCCAAGAGGTGAGACCTCTTAAAGATTTTGTGGAGGCCCAAGAGGTGAGACCTCTTAAAGATTTTGTGGAGGCCCAAGAGGTGAGACCTCTTAAAGATTTTGTGGAGGCCCAAGAGGTGAGACCTCTTAAAGATTTTGTGGAGGCCCAAGAGGTGAGACCTCTTAAAGATTTTGTGGAGGCCCAAGAGGTGAGACCTCTTAAAGATTTTGTGGAGGCCCAAGAGGTGAGACCTCTTAAAGATTTTGTGGAGGCCCAAGAGGTGAGACCTCTTAAAGATTTTGTGGAGGCCCAAGAGGTGAGACCTCTTAAAGATTTTGTGGAGGCCCAAGAGGTGAGACCTCTTAAAGATTTTGTGGAGGCCCAAGAGGTGAGACCTCTTAAAGATTTTGTGGAGGCCCAAGAGGTGAGACCTCTTAAAGATTTTGTGGAGGCCCAAGAGGTGAGACCTCTTAAAGATTTTGTGGAGGCCCAAGAGGTGAGACCTCTTAAAGATTTTGTGGAGGCCCAAGAGGTGAGACCTCTTAAAGATTTTGTGGAGGCCCAAGAGGTGAGACCTCTTAAAGATTTTGTGGAGGCCCAAGAGGTGAGACCTCTTAAGATTTGGAGGCCCAAGAGGTGAGACCTCTTAAAGATTTTGTGGAGGCCCAAGAGGTGAGACCTCTTAAAGATTTTGTGGAGGCCCAAGAGGTGAGACCTCTTAAAGATTTTGTGGAGGCCCAAGAGGTGAGACCTCTTAAAGATTTTGTGGAGGCCCAAGAGGTGAGACCTCTTAAAGATTTTGTGGAGGCCCAAGAGGTGAGACCTCTTAAAGATTTTGTGGAGGCCCAAGAGGTGAGACCTCTTAAAGATTTTGTGGAGGCCCAAGAGGTGAGACCTCTTAAAGATTTTGTGGAGGCCCAAGAGGTGAGACCTCTTAAAGATTTTGTGGAGGCCCAAGAGGTGAGACCTCTTAAAGATTTTGTGGAGGCCCAAGAGGTGAGACCTCTTAAAGATTTTGTGGAGGCCCAAGAGGTGAGACCTCTTAAAGATTTTGTGGAGGCCCAAGAGGTGAGACCTCTTAAAGATTTTGTGGAGGCCCAAGAGGTGAGACCTCTTAAAGATTTTGTGGAGGCCCAAGAGGTGAGACCTCTTAAAGATTTTGTGGAGGCCCAAGAGGTGAGACCTCTTAAAGATTTTGTGGAGGCCCAAGAGGTGAGACCTCTTAAAGATTTTGTGGAGGCCCAAGAGGTGAGACCTCTTAAAGATTTTGTGGAGGCCCAAGAGGTGAGACCTCTTAAAGATTTTGTGGAGGCCCAAGAGGTGAGACCTCTTAAAGATTTTGTGGAGGCCCAAGAGGTGAGACCTCTTAAAGATTTTGTGGAGGCCCAAGAGGTGAGACCTCTTAAAGATTTTGTGGAGGCCCAAGAGGTGAGACCTCTTAAAGATTTTGTGGCAGGCCCAAGAGGTGAGACCTCTTAAAGATTTTGTGGAGGCCCAAGAGGTGAGACCTCTTAAAGATTTTGTGGAGGCCCAAGAGGTGAGACCTCTTAAAGATTTTGTGCAGGCCCAAGAGGTGAGACCTCTTAAAGATTTTGTGGAGGCCCAAGAGGTGAGACCTCTTAAAGATTTTGTGGAGGCCCAAGAGGTGAGACCTCTTAAAGATTTTGTGGAGGCCCAAGAGGTGAGACCTCTTAAAGATTTTGTGGAGGCCCAAGAGGTGAGACCTCTTAAAGATTTTGTGCAGGCCCAAGAGGTGAGACCTCTTAAAGATTTTGTGGAGGCCCAAGAGGTGAGACCTCTTAAAGATTTTGTGGAGGCCCAAGAGGTGAGACCTCTTAAAGATTTTGTGCAGGCCCAAGAGGTGAGACCTCTTAAAGATTTTGTGGAGGCCCAAGAGGTGAGACCTCTTAAAAATTATGTGAGGCCCAAGAGGTGAGACCTCTTAAAGATTTTGTGCAGGCCCAAGAGGTGAGACCTCTTAAAGATTTTGTGGAGGCCCAAGAGGTGAGACCTCTTAAAAATTATGTGGAGGCCCAAGAGGTGAGACCTCTTAAACATTTTGTGGCAGGCCCAAGAGGTGAGACCTCTTAAAAATTATGTGGAGGCCCAAGAGGTGAGACCTCTTAAAAATTATGTGGAGGCCCAAGAGGTGAGACCTCTTAAAAATTATGTGGAGGCCCAAGAGGTGAGACCTCTTAAAAATTATGTGGAGGCCCAAGAGGTGAGACCTCTTAAAAATTATGTGGAGGCCCAAGAGGTGAGACCTCTTAAAAATTATGTGGAGGCCCAAGAGGTGAGACCTCTTAAAAATTATGTGGAGGCCCAAGAGGTGAGACCTCTTAAAAATTATGTGGAGGCCCAAGAGGAGAGCCATAAATATATATATATTTTTTTTTACGGAGCAATTCTACGGCGGTTAAGGAGGAGGAGGAGGAGGTGGAGGAGGAAATGGCACTTCATACAGATGGCACTTCACTTTTGGCTGCTTTCCACGGTTGGAGAAGCAAAGTCCGGGTCAATCCACTTGCTGTTCATTTTGATTAGCGTCAGCCTGTCCGCACTGTCGGTTGACAGGCGGCTGCGCTTATCGGTTATAATGCCCCCGGCTGCGCTGAACACCCTTTCTGATAGCACGCTGGCGGCAGGGCAGGCAAGCACCTCCAAGGCGTACAGGGACAGTTCCAGCCACGTGTCCAACTTGGAGACCCAGTAAGTGTAGGACGCCGAGGGATCGGGGAGGACAGGGTTACGGTCTGCCAGGTACTCCCGCAACATCCGCCGATACTTGTCCCTCCTGCTGATAGCGGGCCCCGCAGTGATGGAAGTTGCACGAGGGGGTGCCATGAACGTGTCCCACACCTTGGAGAGTGTTCCCCTGGTGGCTGTGGGCCTGATGGATGTTGTGGGACTCTGGGAGACCCTCTCCTCTCTGCCGCCAGCGATGGTGGGTGGGAAAATCTCCATCATGTTCTGCACGAGTTCCCTCTGGTATTCCAGCAATCGATTCGTCCTCTCCTCTACCGGAATAAAAGAGGAGACGTTATCTTTATACCGGGGGTCCAGGAGTGCGAAGACCCAGTACAGTTTGTTCTCCACTATCCGGACAACACGTGTGTCCCGGGAAAAGCAGCCCAGCATGAAGTCAGCCATGTGTGCCAGACTCTGAATAGGCATGACCTCACTGCCCCCACCAGAAGGATCACTTGCCATTTCCTCCTCTTCCTCTTCCGCCTCCTCTCCGCCCCATCCGCGCTGAACCAATGGGACGCACACAGCCTGACTGCTACCCTCGCCGCCAGCATCCTCCTCCTCTTCCACAGCCACCTCCACGTCGTCCTCCTCCTCATCCTCCTCCTCCTGCAACTGCCACCGTGAAGCAGACAAAAGTGTGGTCTGACTGTGTAGCTCCGTTGCGTCTCCTCCTACCCCCGTCTCCTCTGCGTGCAATGCGTTCTCCCTTATTGCGATGAGCGATTCTTTAAGGACGCCTAGGAGCGGAATGGTTACGCTCACTATAGCGTCCTCGCTGCTGACCTTCTTGGTGGACTCCTCAAAGATACGCAGTACATCGCATATGTCTGCCATCCATGGCCACTCGTGGTTGGCAAACTGAGGGAGCTGAGTTGGAGGCACGCGTGGATTCATAATCTGGTACTCCATCAATGCTCTCTGCTGCTCACACACCCTGGCCAACATGGAATAGGTGGAATTCCAGCGAGTGGGCAGGTCGCACAACAGCCGATGTTCAGGCAAATGGAGGCGTTGCTGGAGTTTTTTTAAGCTAGCAGCAGCTACAGTTGACTTCCGAAAGTGAGCGCACAAGCGCCGCACTTTCACCAGTAGCTCTGCCAGGTTGGGGTAAGTCTTCAGAAATTTTTGGACTACCAGATTAAAAACGTGGGCCAGGCATGGTACGTGATTGAGTTCGGCAAGCTCCAGAGCCGCCACCAGGTTACGGCCGTTATCGCACACGACCATGCCTGGTCCTAGCTGCAGCGGCGACAGCCACATCTCCGTCTGCTGCAATATGGCGTCCCTCACCTCTGGGGCGCTGTGCTTCCTGTCGCCCAAGCTGATGAGCTTTAGCACCGCCTGCTGACGTCTCCCCGCGCCAGTGCTGCAACGCTTCCAGCTAGCGGCTGAGGGAGATGTTAAGGCACAGGAGGAGGAGGAGGAGGAGGAGGAGGAGGGGGGTTTATCAGAACCCATGCTGGCAATCTTGGGCGGGGGTGGTAGGTAGGCCGTCTCTGTTTGCGACCCCGTCCCCGCCTCCACTACATTCACCCAGTGTGCCGTCAGAGAAATGTATCGTCCCTGGCCGCAAGCGCTTGTCCATGAGTCGGTGGTCAAGTGGACCTTTGCGCTGACTGCGTACCTCAGGGCCCGCCTGATGTTACGCGACACGTGCTGGTGCAGGGCGGGGACGGCACTCCGGGAAAAGTAGTGGCGGCTAGGGACGGAATAGCGAGGTGCGGCAGCCGCCATCAGGTCGCGGAAGGCCTGCGTCTCCACAAGCCTAAACGGCAACATCTCCAGGGCCAGCAGTTTGGAGATGTGGCAGTTTAAGGCTTGGGCTTGGGGGTGACTCGAGGCGTACTTCCGCCTGCGGTCGAACGCCTGCGAGATGGACAGTTGTTGGGACGAGGAGTGTGAAGGTGCAGGCGAAGAGGCGGGGGAAGGGGAGGCTGAAGGAGAAGGCCCCAAAGTAGCAGAGGCAGAGGCAGATGTGGAGGTGTCCTGGCTGGAGGTCTGGACCGCAGTGGCAGCACACAACAAAGGGGAAGAGGCAGTGGCAGCAAGACCGGGCGCAGTTTGTATTGCGTTTGCTCTCTCCCACTCAGCCCAGTGCTTGAATTCCAAGTGACGCCGCATGCCTGAGGTGGTCAGATTGCTCTTCTCAGAGCCCCTACTCAGTTTTGAGTGGCAGAGTGTGCAAACCGCGCTCAGTTTGTCATCCGCACAAACATTAAAATATCTCCACACCACAGAAGTACGAGGCCTCGATGGGGGAGCTTCGCACGACTGGCCGCTGGCGGGAACAGCTTCGGCCCTGCTGGCTGTGGCCTCACTTCTCTGTCTGAACTGTCCTCTGCCTGTGGCCATCCCTCTGCCTGTGGCCATCCCTCTGCCTGTGGACATCCCTCTGCCTGTGGACATGCCTCTGCCTGTGGACATCCCTCTGCCTGTGGACATCCCTCTGCCTGTGGACATCCCTCTGCCTCTTGCTGCCTTTTTCGGTGCTGCGCAGACCACCACCTCTCCACTGCTTTCCTCGCTGGACATCACCCCTGGCCAAGTGGGGTCGGTCATTTCGTCATCCACCACCTCCTCTTCCTCACTCTGCTCCTCCTCCTGCCCACTGGACATTCCAACAGCCTCCCTTGATGGCAACTGCGTCTCATCATCATCATCGCTCATGATAACAGATGCTGGCTCAGGGTCCACATCAGCAGGAGATGGCGAAAACTCCAGTGTTTGGGCATCACTACAAACAAATTCCTCTGCTAGCTCCTGGGATTCTTCCGGCACATCTGAAAAAGGACCCGAAAAGAGCTCCTGGGAGGGGTCAAGGGTGGGATGACTCTGTTGGCCAGGTGTGGAGGAAGGAGGGTCAGAGTGAGACTGTGTGGATGACTGGCTGGTGGACAACTGTGTGGAAGCGCTATCGGCTATCCATTGCACCACCTGTTCAACCTGCTCAGGCCTCAACAGCGGTGTAACCCGCCCCCTGCTTAACTGTCCCATAAAGGCAGGGATTCTGGATGAGCGGGATCCTGGCTGATCCTCACCAGCACACATTGTATCCCCACTGGCTTCAACAAGGCCCCCAACAGCATTTCCGCGCCCCCGTCCTCGTCCACGTCCACGTCCTATTCCGCTAGCCCCCCTCCGCATTTTATTTTTTTTTTGTTGCAAATACAATATTTGGGTATATAATTAGGTATGTGAAATAATTTAGCAAGAGAACACACAGTACAGTGGCCTATTAAAATGCCTAGATATTGTATATTTCAAAGTACACAGCCGTGTAGTAACAGAACAGACGGTGGGTATTTACACCAGGTATGTGAGATAATTTAACAAGAGAACGCACAGTACAGTGGCCTATTAAAATGCCTAGATATTGTATATTTCAAAGTACACAGCCGTGTAGTAACTGAACAGACGGTGGGTATTTACACCAGGTATGTGAGATAATTTAACAAGAAAACGCACAGTACAGTGGCCTATTAAATGGCCTAGATATTGTATATTTCAAAGTACACAGCCGTGTAGTAACAGAACAGACGGTGGGTATTTACACCAGGTATGTGAGATAATTTAACAAGAAAACGCACAGTACAGTGGCCTATTAAATGGCCTAGATATTGTATATTTCAAAGTACACAGCCGTGTAGTAACAGAACAGACGGTGGGTATTTACACCAGGTATGTGAGATAATTTAACAAGAAAACGCACAGTACAGTGGCCTATTAAAATGCCTAGATATTGTATATTTCAAAGTACACAGCCGTGTAGTAACTGAACAGACGGTGGGTATTTACACCAGGTATGTGAGATAATTTAACAAGAGAACGCACAGTACAGTGGCCTATTAAAATGCCTAGATATTGTATATTTCAAAGTACACAGCCGTGTAGTAACTGAACAGACGGTGGGTATTTACACCAGGTATGTGAGATAATTTAACAAGAAAACGCACAGTACAGTGGCCTATTAAATGGCCTAGATATTGTATATTTCAAAGTACACAGCCGTGTAGTAACTGAACAGACGGTGGGTATTTACACCAGGTATGTGAGATAATTTAACAAGAGAACGCACAGTACAGTGGCCTATTAAATGGCCTAGATATTGTATATTTCAAAGTACACAGCCGTGTAGTAACTGAACAGACGGTGGGTATTTACACCAGGTATGTGAGATAATTTAACAAGAGAACGCACAGTACAGTGGCCTATTAAAATGCCTAGATATTGTATATTTCAAAGTACACAGCCGTGTAGTAACTGAACAGACGGTGGGTATTTACACCAGGTATGTGAGATAATTTAACAAGAGAACGCACAGTACAGTGGCCTATTAAAATGCCTAGATATTGTATATTTCAAAGTACACAGCCGTGTAGTAACAGAACAGACGGTGGGTATTTACACCAGGTATGTGAGATAATTTAACAAGAAAACGCACAGTACAGTGGCCTATTAAATGGCCTAGATATTGTATATTTCAAAGTACACAGCCGTGTAGTAACAGAACAGACGGTGGGTATTTACACCAGGTATGTGAGATAATTTAACAAGAAAACGCACAGTACAGTGGCCTATTAAAATGCCTAGATATTGTATATTTCAAAGTACACAGCCGTGTAGTAACTGAACAGACGGTGGGTATTTACACCAGGTATGTGAGATAATTTAACAAGAAAACGCACAGTACAGTGGCCTATTAAATGGCCTAGATATTGTATATTTCAAAGTACACAGCCGTGTAGTAACTGAACAGACGGTGGGTATTTACACCAGGTATGTGAGATAATTTAACAAGAAAACGCACAGTACAGTGGCCTATTAAATGGCCTAGATATTGTATATTTCAAAGTACACAGCCGTGTAGTAACAGAACAGACGGTGGGTATTTACACCAGGTATGTGAGATAATTTAACAAGAAAACGCACAGTACAGTGGCCTATTAAAATGCCTAGATATTGTATATTTCAAAGTACACAGCCGTGTAGTAACAGAACAGACGGTGGGTATTTACACCAGGTATGTGAGATAATTTAACAAGAAAACGCACAGTACAGTGGCCTATTAAATGGCCTAGATATTGTATATTTCAAAGTACACAGCCGTGTAGTAACAGAACAGACGGTGGGTATTTACACCAGGTATGTGAGATAATTTAACAAGAAAACGCACAGTACAGTGGCCTATTAAATGCCTAGATATTGTATATTTCAAAGTACACAGCCGTGTAGTAACTGAACAGACGGTGGGTATTTACACCAGGTATGTGAGATAATTTAACAAGAAAACGCACAGTACAGTGGCCTATTAAATGGCCTAGATATTGTATATTTCAAAGTACACAGCCGTGTAGTAACAGAACAGACGGTGGGTATTTACACCAGGTATGTGAGATAATTTAACAAGAGAACGCACAGTACAGTGGCCTATTAAATGGCCTAGATATTGTATATTTCAAAGTACACAGCCGTGTAGTAACAGAACAGACGGTGGGTATTTACACCAGGTATGTGAGATAATTTAACAAGAGAACGCACAGTACAGTGGCCTATTAAATGGCCTAGATATTGTATATTTCAAAGTACACAGCCGTGTAGTAACTGAACAGACGGTGGGTATTTACACCAGGTATGTGAGATAATTTAACAAGAAAACGCACAGTACAGTGGCCTATTAAATGGCCTAGATATTGTATATTTCAAAGTACACAGCCGTGTAGTAACAGAACAGACGGTGGGTATTTACACCAGGTATGTGAGATAATTTAACAAGAAAACGCACAGTACAGTGGCCTATTAAATGGCCTAGATATTGTATATTTCAAAGTACACAGCCGTGTAGTAACTGAACAGACGGTGGGTATTTACACCAGGTATGTGAGATAATTTAACAAGAAAACGCACAGTACAGTGGCCTATTAAAATGCCTAGATATTGTATATTTCAAAGTACACAGCCGTGTAGTAACAGAACAGACGGTGGGTATTTACACCAGGTATGTGAGATAATTTAACAAGAAAACGCACAGTACAGTGGCCTATTAAATGGCCTAGATATTGTATATTTCAAAGTACACAGCCGTGTAGTAACAGAACAGACGGTGGGTATTTACACCAGGTATGTGAGATAATTTAACAAGAAAACGCACAGTACAGTGGCCTATTAAAATGCCTAGATATTGTATATTTCAAAGTACACAGCCGTGTAGTAACTGAACAGACGGTGGGTATTTACACCAGGTATGTGAGATAATTTAACAAGAGAACGCACAGTACAGTGGCCTATTAAAATGCCTAGATATTGTATATTTCAAAGTACACAGCCGTGTAGTAACTGAACAGACGGTGGGTATTTACACCAGGTATGTGAGATAATTTAACAAGAAAACGCACAGTACAGTGGCCTATTAAATGGCCTAGATATTGTATATTTCAAGGTACACAGCCGTGTACTAACTGAACAGACGGTGGGTATTTACACCTGGTATACAAAAAGGGTATTGCAGGCACACAGAACCCAGAACACTAGAGCCAAATAAACTGTATTTAAAAAAATAAAATAAAATTCACAGCCGTATACTGCCAGATCAGATGGTGCATATACACACTAGTTATATAACAGGGTTGTTCAGCCTAAAAGAACGCTGAACAGTAGTGCCAAATATAGTTTGGTATGTAGCAGAGCACCTAATACACCACTAATGCCTCTCTCTGTCCCTACTCCAGCAGCTATCCCTGAATACAGCAGCCGTTCTCTGTAAAGTCTATATTGTAGTAAGCTATCACTGAAGTCCACTGTAGTAGCCCTGATAAGGGCTTTTAATCACGCTCCTGCCTGTCCAACAGCTAAAATCTGTCTCTCCCTTCTCCAGCCTCTGTCCCTGACTAAGTTCACGCAGCATATGCGTACGAGCAGGAAGAGCTGAGTTTTTAATATTCGAGGTCACATGGTTTTTCCAGCCAATCCATGTAGACGCTGTTTTCGCGCTGCCAGCGTGCTCAGCGTGCCTGTCATACCCCCCCTGCATGTTGATTGGTGGAAAAAGAGCGCCAGGGAAGGTGGGAGGGGAAACGAATTCTAAGTGCGCCATCGCCGTTATACTCGATTGAAATCGAGTATGCCGAATATCGTAGTATTCGATCGAATATCGGCTCGATCGAACACTACTCGCTCATCTCTAGTTCTAAAGTAAATTAATAACATTAGCTGAACCTTGGTCTCCATGAGCTGTCATGATAAAAGAACCTGCTTTGTGGTTGCCCTGAAGTTTTATGTTTTGTAGAAATTCACAGTGTTAGGATCTGTACCAACACACAACCTTCTAGTGATTTGGGTTAAATAGGACAACAAAAGTTGACTGACATTGATTTCTGTATTATATATACCTTTCACTTCTGGAAGGAAAGGCTGTGGGTGAGAAGGAGGTGGTGGGTGGAGAGCTTCTCACTCAATTACAGAAAATACCATTATCCTGCATGCCTCTTAAATATCATTGGTGGTGTCGACCTGTAATTAAACGTACACACAATGAGCTACTCTTATCAGCACTCTCAAGGGACCACATTTAAATGTCCTCCATTCAGGAGAATTTATGACAGAAGCCAACACAAATCCAAGAACCACTGTTAAACTAATTTAGTACTGGAATTACAAGACTAGAGATTAGGGAAGTTTTATGTAGAGCTGCCAGGGACAATGACTACTACAAAGGAGAATCGCAGAGTAGATTTTAGAGGCAAAAAATAATTTCTCAAACTAGAGAACATTATTGTAATATTTTGAGGGTCTTTTTTTTGTTTTAACCCTGTAGGCTTCCACAAGATTTTGTGTAGCAGCTGTTAGACGGCAGTCCTCTTCTAAATCTATAGCCCAGCTTCTCTATACTGTGACTTGCAAAAAAAGACAAAATATAATGATCCAAAGCTCAAAATCACTAATTCTAGTGCCTTTGCAGACACATATGTGAAAGAAGGTCTTGGTGTGTTGAAGTTATCTACAGCTGCTTCTCAGAGGTCCCCATCTTCCTTGTCCAGCTTAACATTATAGGACATTCATAGACTGACATATATTACTACAAAACCTAAATGCTCCTGGTAACATTTGTAGATTAATACGTAATGCAAAAATAACCTCAGAAAATAAAGAGGCAAGAAAGAAATTTGGCCTGGCTATGTTGAAAGCAGCTTCCAAATTAGATGCTGTCAGAATTCTGGCTTACATTTTGTTCAATTCTCTCTCCTCTGGCCATGTTCTAATATAAAATGGAGTGAATGCTGGCAGTCCTATAACCCGGGAGTGTTACAACAATGTGTCATTCATTTCCTTAGCCAATTTCCTAAGAATTATAAGATTGCTTGGCAGTACAAGCAGGAATGCCAGTGCCATTTAATTGGCCAGAGAATTGACTTTCATTATAACGCTGTGGTTTAATCTTTAACTATATGGAGTGATTGTGGAGCATGCTGGGTCATTCCTTTTACCAAGAAGAATGATATTAATGTAAGGAATGGCTCATGCAGATGCTATTTAGTCTCTAATATTAAGCTTTTCTTGAATCAGAAATTCAGTACTATAGTTATAATGAAGAAAAAAACAAGTAATCTTTCTTCTATACAGTTTATTACTTCTAAAGTGAATTTGGACCTCTTTGAGAATGTGTGGTGACAGCCGTTGGCAGAGCTCAAATCATCTTGTCAATACACTAGACCAGCCATGCAAGAACAAGGAATAGCATAGAGACAAATGGACTTTAGACACAAAGGGCTTTCCTAGGGGCACACCAGTTAAAATGACTCTTGAACTTACTATGATGACAGGAGCTGGCTGAGCTCCATGAGTAAAGAGAAATAGAGATCAGATGTAAGATGAACTACAAAACATTGCATGCCAGAGGGCACTGCAGTGAAATGCTATGTCTGGGGTTTTGTTGAATTGCGAAACACTGCAGGATGCGCACGGCAGATGGGTGGTATTTGCAGCTGAATAAGTGACATGGTGGTTTGTTAGAGCATGGAACAGTAGGAATGTACTAGGAGTGTGCTAGCAACAGCTTGCTATTCACTGCTCACTATCTATGCATCCTCTAAACTGTATACCATAGGTAAAACAATTTCTTACATATGTTGCAGTAGTCATGGAATTACATTTATATTGTAAGTGCATTCAGTAAAATTGCCTCCAAATAAACTGCAATGGCAGTGCTCTCATGTTACTTACAGATAGATCTATTTTGCTGATGAAATAATATTTCAAAAATATTAAAGGGGTTGACCACTTTTGTACCATAAGATGACTATATTACACTTACTATTATAGCCTTTGAAGAAATTTTATGCCATTTGCTATATTTCATTACCAATGTCCCCTTGTTAGTCAACTATTATGTGCTGTCTGCATAGAGATTCTGTTTATAAGATGGTGGCTGATGGAAGGGTCATGTGACTAGACACATCACTCAGCCTAAACTCCCAACAGCGTAGGTGCAGCGTATTTGAAGGAAAGAGACTTTATATGGTGGTGATTTGCCTGGTCACATGACCCTCCATCAGCAGCCATTTTATGGGCAACACACTAGACTTGGCAAACAAGAGGGCATGCCTTATGAAATATAGAGAATGGTAAAGAATTTCAGCAAAGGCTATATTAGTAAGCGCCATATAATCATCTTACAAACACATTGGTCAATAGTAACCAGAAAGTGGCCAACTCCTTTAAAAAAATTGGGTTATCTGATAAGAGCAAAAAAGTATTATCCAGTAAACTCCAGTTTGGTAAATGTTGTGCTGAGTGAAGTTCATCTGTTAATTAATGGTTGCAGTGCCATGTGACTACTAGTCATATGGTCCTGACCCTGGTAACAAGTTTCAGTAATACTATGGCAAACCTGTTAGTAGTTCACAATTGTATCAGCAGTTGATCCACAGTCAGATGGTATGAGGGTCATGTGTGGTTAAATGAGCAATTGGCTGGAGAACACTGGTCTATAGGAAAGTCTTATGGTGCACATACACCTTCAATCCCAGAAGAACAAAAGGATTGGGTGTTAAAATTCAACACAACCAATCCTACCAACATCATCTGAAGGGGGAGCATGGGTAGAACCCCATTAATATTAGATACTCTATTGAGTATTGGGGGCCTTTAGGAAATCATTTCCACAGTAAAATAGAGAACTGAGTGATTCAGGACCATGGACAGCAACCAGTCAATTTCTTCATTATACCATGCTTTCCATATTCAAATGTTTTTAAATATCCAGCCTGGAGATAAAGTAAAATAAAAGCGAAAACTCAGCGGGGCAGATTTATCAAGACTGGTGTATGCTCGTCTTGTTCTTGGTCTGTGATCTGGAGTGAGATGCACCTTATTTATTAAGAGGCAGATAAATTAGATGCATCTCTTCCCTGAAGTGTGCCAGAAACTCAAATCTACCCCAGCTAGGGGCTGCGGCTGGAGTAGGATTGAGCTGGTTTCTGATGTAAACTATAGTAAATACAGCAGGCGGCACAAAGCCCTGCCCCCTTCTACTATGCCCCGCAACCTGTTACAAAAATACAGTGTATTCTCCCTGATTTTCCATAAAATTGTAGATAAACTTGCTAAGTTAAAGAACACTCCATGCATGGATTCTCAATTATCTATATACAATTGACAAATCTCTCTGATGTTGCTTTGTTTGTTAAAGCAGTCCTCCATAAACTTTAACTGGGTGTGGTGTCAGGATGCAACATAATCAGACTTAGTCCCAGTCCCTAAAGTATATTACAGGGTATTGCTTTAGCATCAAAAGTGGATGTGGCAAGTTATGAAGGGGTGTGGTCTGTAAAAAGGGGCACGGTTATTGGCCACACGCTTAGACCTCCTGGAGGACAACTTATGTAGTTGACAAGCATGTTTACCAAAACTGTTTAAAAGAGAAACTATCTTTTAGCAATTTGTCTATCAAGCAATAAGAGCTCAGCTTTCATTTCCTAAAGAACTATTCCAGGAATTATGTAAAATGGCCGCAAGCAACCTGTACTAGAATATGGTTGTCTCCATTTGCAGAGCTGCAAGACTTTTGGACAGAGCCTCACTACACTCTACACTGCTCTATGAAAGATGGTAGTGATGTAAGCCCACCTACGATATGCTATCATTGCTGAACAGCCTAACAGGAAGGCTTATCAATGTGTAGTATATGCAATTGCCAGAGCATAGTGTGTAGTGAGGCCACTCAACCCCCTAGAAAGCGCTACAAGTGGTGGCAACCAGTCCTACTCACATTCTAGGACAGGTTGCTTGCAGACATTTTACATTCTTACTGGAAAAACATTTAAACTTATCTGGTAAACTAAAAGCTGCTCTAAGATTGGTTGTTATGGGAATCAAAGTTTTCTTTATTATTATGTTTCCTGTTATGTTTTACGTAATACAGGTCCCTCAGGCATGGTGTATGCCATGAAAAACAATCTTCTTTGGTGTATTTTGTTTATTAGGAGGGCTCTAATTAAAGTTGGCTATTTTATTCCAGCTTAATATAGTTGCAAAGGTGCACATAAAGGTGAATTTATTAACCCATTTATATCAGTTTTCTGGCTTAGAAAAGTCATACATTTCTGTTGCATACATAGATTAGCTTTCCTGGTGTATGGGCACTCCAGAGGATGAGCCAGATTTTTTTTAGAGGCATGTACCTCTTATTAACTATGGTGAATCTTACTCCATCTTACTTTCAGATTAAAGGGGTTTTCCAGTTTGTATAACTTTTCTGAAGGTAGCTGTAATTTCGTACTTTTGTTTCTTTTACCTTTATTGCTCTTACATATGTTCTGTTCTGGGATGTGAACACATGACCATATCCATGCAGTTCTTCTTTATTTCCTGTGATATTATGTCTAAGGATGTGTCAGTGATAGTGGAGTGTCTATGTAACAAGCTGGGTGGGAGAAGCTATAAGGTAGCTGGGGGTTGTTAGGGATGGTGCTGAAGCTGTACAATAGAAAAGGAGAGGAGCATTATGGGTTTGGTTAGATACAGCAAAAAGGAAGTGCTATATACAGGATGGAAACACACCAGAGGGATTTTTTTACATGAGCAAAATGATTCAGTAGAGTCCAAATTGTAAAAAAAAGGCATAGGGGAGATGTACATGAGGTAAGCAACTACATGAGCATATCTGCTTAAAGTCATAGTAATCCCAAAACTCATTTAAGACTGTCCTGTAAAATGCCAACCTTAATACATTTCCCCACAGTTTATAGCATGTTAATGAACTGCATATATTCTCCTGACCACTTATGCATACAGCCATTGTTCAGAACAATAAAATAGGATTTACACAGTCCATTGGATAAAGTATGTCAGGTTAACCTGGTATTATCACACTACACTCACCGGCCACTTTATTAGGTACACCTGTCCAACTGCTCGTTAACACTTAATTTCTAATCAGCCAATCACATGGCGGCAACTCAGTGCATTTAGGCATGTAGACATGGTCAAGACAATCTCCTGCAGTTCAAACCGAGCATCAGTATGGGGAAGAAAGGTGATTTGAGTGCCTTTGAACGTGGCATGGTTGTTGGTGCCAGAAGGGCTGGTCTGAGTATTTCAGAAACTGCTGATCTACTGGGATTTTCACGCACAACCATCTCTAGGGTTTACAGAGAATGGTCCGAAAAAGAAAAAACATCCAGTGAGCGGCAGTTCTGTGGGCGGAAATGCCTTGTTGATGCCAGAGGTCAGATGAGAATGGGCAGACTGGTTCGAGCTGATAGAAAGGCAACAGTGACTCAAATTGCCACCCGTTACAACCAAGGTAGGCAGAAGAGCATCTCTGAACGCACAGTACGTCGAACTTTGAGGCAGATGGGCTACAGCAGCAGAAGACCACACCGGGTGCCACTCCTTTCAGCTAAGAACAGGAAACTGAGGCTACAATTTGCACAAGCTCATCGAAATTGGACAGTAGAAGATTGGAAAAACGTTGCCTGGTCAGATGAGTCTCGATTTCTGCTGCAACATTCGGATGGTAGGGTCAGAATTTGGCGTCAACAACATGAAAGCATGGATCCATCCTGCCTTGTATCAACGGTTCAAGCTGGTGGTGGTGGTGTCATGGTGTGGGGAATATTTTCTTGGCACTCTTTGGGGCCCCTTGGTACCAATTGAGCATCGTTGCAACGCCACAGCCTACCTGAGTATTGTTGCTGACCATGTCCATCCCTTTATGACCACAATGTACCCAACATCTGATGGCTACTTTCAGCAGGATAATGTGCCATGTCATAAAGCTGGAATCATCTCAGACTAGTTTCTTGAACATGACAATGAGTTCATTGTACTCAAATGGCCTCCACAGTCACCAGATCTCAATCCAATAGAGCATCTTTGGGATGTGGTGGAACGGGAGATTCGCATCATGGATGTGCAGCCGACAAATCTGCGGCAACTGTGTGATGCCATCATGTCAATATGGACCAAAATCTCTGAGGAATGCTTCCAGCACCTTGTTGAATCTATGCCACGAAGAATTGAGGCAGTTCTTAAGGCAAAAGGGGGTCCAACCCGTTACTAGCATGGTGTACCTAATAAAGTGGCCGGTGAGTGTACGTTAATCAAGAGGGACATGAAAATAAAAGCCATGTGAGTTAATTGTGCCATCATGTAATTTGTGAGAGTCCTTCCTTATCATACATAAAGAATAAATCCCTGGATAAATCCGTAAAAAGAATGTAAAAGCTATAAGTGAAGGTAACATGAGTGCATATACAATAGATTGCATTTTAGGTTCAGTTTCCCTGAATCAAATGTCACATAAAGAAATATAAAGAAATATAAAGAAATGTTGTGAATGTCGATTTCTGGCAGTATTTCCACAGCCTTAATGTTTATCGCTCTACCAATGGATTCATTCAGAACAAAGGCTCTACGGATAAAATAGTATCTTCATTTTAATTACCTGTATTTTAGAGCTTGTGCTGCGTTATTACATCCCCAATGACCACTTGCTCCAGCATTTTCCTTATGAAATATCCACTTCGATTACACAGTAATTGGTTGCACTGATTTTAGGGCTGTCCAAGCTGATTATGTTATGGGCCACATGTGTTTTAAGTACTGTATACGGTGATAAGCTAGACAAAATTAACAAATTATGTCATCCTACAATGGCCAAGTCGCTGAGCAGAAAGACACAAGTCAACCAGCCCCTGGGCTGCAATTTGGATGCTGTGGCATTTCAGTTTTTCTAAACAAATTAATTAGATTTCACTGGAAATCTCAAAGAATATTTACAAACCGATTCTGTCATGAGCAGGGGTGTGTAAGCACTGTCTTCCACCATAGTGGCAATTGATATATAGGCATGTATGTGAGAAATAAACTATTAATTATCTTGAGAAATATTGGCTTCTAAACATCTCTGATTTAGGTGGTTATTTAGTTACAGTTTAACCCCTTCTGGACATCCGACACACATGTATCGGGTCTTGATCGGGTTTTAAAGTTGGCACCAGCTTTGAAGTGGAGTGAGTGCCACAGCCACTAGTTGCCTGCTGTTTTCCAAAGCAGACACCTGGGACTAATGTCCATGGCATCTAAGAGTACTAAAACCAGAAGCTGTGTGCTTCCCAGCCCGGAACACCTTCCCCTATCTTAGAATAGGGAGGGAGTTCCACAGTAGTAATAGGCCTGAGCCTTTACAAGACTTCCAGGTCTACGACTGGTATATTCCAATGTTGGCCTACAAGTGGCAGTACTGCATTGAAATATACTGAATTCTGTGTTCTGTAATGGATAAAAATCCATTACAGAATACAAATAGTAATCTAATGATTGCATCTTATAGTGACCTAGGGTGACTTAAAAAAGGAAAAAAAAAAACAATTCAAAAAAATATATAAAAATTCAAATGACCCCCCCCCTTTTCCCATAATAAGAATAAAAATATAAACAATACAAAACATCATAGCAATTTTTTCAATTCCACCCCATTTGATTTTTTTCCAGCTTCCTATTACCTTGTATGTAATGTTAAATGGTGCCATTAGAAAAGACAACTTTGTCCTGCAAGAAAACAAGCCCTCATGAAAAAATAAAAAAGTTATATTTCCAGAAAGGCAGGGGGTAAAAAAAGCACAAAAATGGAAAATCACCATGTCAACAAAGGGTTAAAAGTGTACTCCAACTATTAATATTGATGAACTTTCCTGTCATCAATATCAGCTTGATGGGTGTCTGACATCCGGCATTTGATTACCTAATCGGAGGATAGGTCTTCAGTAAAATAAAGTTGGGGTTGTCAGGTGAGATAAAGAGTAGTTTATATATTTTAAAAACTAAAATTAATAAGAACACAGTACTTAATTTAAACAATCACTGCAATTTACACATACTTTGCATAAATCAATAGTACAGGTGAATATAGGAAATATATGAATAAAAGAAATATGAATATAAGAAATATAATTTTGATATTATAAAGAAAAATGTCTTTCTCCTCCTTCCTAACTAACTAACTAACTAACATTTTGGCCCCTTTCAGATGAGTGAGTTGCACACTCCAGACTTGCAGCGTGAGTATTCAGCAGCTCCCATCTTGACCTTTCAGTTCGCTGAGGGTTTATTGCACGCTGCCTATATCAGTCTATGGAGAGGGGAGACAGGAGGAGGAGGAGAGAGAAAGTGCACACACATACAAGATGCCCATAGAAGTCTATAGCTAGGGTGTGGAGGGGAAAAAAGTATTTTTCTTTGTTAACATATATTCACCTGAACTATTCACTTATGCAAAGTTGGTTAAAAGTCAGTGAACCTACATTTAAGCATAAAATCTGCATTTTTTTTTTTGTATAGGAAAGCATCAAGGTAAGTGAAAGTGCATTTTCACTGTCTTAGCTTTGGGCAGAATACAGCAAAAGGGGACATGAGAGGAGCTGTTTCTGCAAAATAAAGCTTACATTATATCTTCTCTGGCACAATCCTTCTTCAATAGATTAAAGAGCATCTGTCAGCAGATCTGTAGCTATGAAACTGGCTGACCTGTTCCATGTGCACTTGATATCATAACTGCACAGGGCATGGCAGTTGTAGAAAGATCTGAGCCTCTAGGTGTAAAAGCAATACCCCCATTACTCCTAGAGGCTAATTTGCCTATATTTAACATTCATTTTTTTCAACAATGTGGGCACATATGAAAATTTGACCTCCTCAGGCGCCTTCAGCTGCCAAGTGCACATGTAACAGGTCAGCCAGTTTCATCATACAAATCTGCTGACATATGCCATTTAAGGATCTGTTTGAACACTGCAAAACAGTTTCAATATCGCCATAGTTTAGGAAGGAATAAAAAGAAACAATGCATTTTAATTTAATCCTAAAACTATTGTTTGATAATAACATTACATTTTTCCACTATTCTTATATAAGAAGACTGGTCGTATTCCACCGTAGCTTGCACATTCTTCTATAGCTACCAGAGCACACACTCTCCATTCTTGATCCTTCTATCAGATTATTCTCCTTGAAGGTAAGATGTGCCCAGAGGCTTTAGCAAACTATCTGAGGCTGTCTAGAGCTATTACATGTACAGCTGCATTTTTAAAGTTAAATCAATAGAATCTCGCTTTCTCATTCTATCTCTCAGGAAACATATACTTCCCAAAGAAGTTTCTGCGATACATGCACTTGCAATAACTGTCTTGGTTTTGTAACTTTTTAAAATTCAGACAGCAACATAAACTGCTGTTCTTAACAATGCAATAAATTGTATGGACCTGTTCTTAAAAAGTAATTTGAAAAACTGATGATGTTTGGTAAAATTGGAATAACTAAGAAAAAAATGACAAATATCCTTAAACAGGTTATCCAAAGTCTAAAACATGCCCCCAATGCCTGTTCCCTCATATAGATTATACTTACCCCTCTCCCCAGGACCCACATCACTCCTGATCCCCGCACGGCCGACGCTGCATCTTCCTGTCAGACCTATCAAAACATCTGCCAATAGCAGGCCATGAATTGGACGAGCCTCCCCAGCATCGCGGGTGACACGAGAAGATGTAGAGGTGATCATGCAGGGATCCAGAGCGATGCAGGTGCTGGGGAGCAGGTAAGTATAATCTAAATGAGGGGCCCAGGTATTGGGTGGCACATTTTAGACTTTGATTTACCCTTTTACCTTCAAAATATACGTAAACCATACAATTAATATGACTTGCTATTTTAGTTTACCTGTTGGTATAATTGGTTTTTAGGGATGAGCGAATCGACTTCGGATGAAATATCCGAAGTCGATTCGCAAAAAACTTCGTTCTAATACTGTACGGAGCGGAAGCTCCGAATGTATTGGCTCCGATAAGCCGAAGTTATTACTTTGCAAAGTCTTGCGAGACTTCGCGTAATAACTTCAGAAATTGATTTTTACTGTAAAAAAACATTTCCAGAACTTGGGTTCGGCTCCAAGGTACCACTCGCGAGACTTCGTGAAGTAATAACTTTGGCTCATCAGAGCCAATACATTCTAATACTGTACAGAGCTCCCATTCCGTACAGTATTAGAACTAAGTTGATTCGCTCATCCCTATTGGTTTTGCACACTGTAAACTAGTAGTTCATTAGAACCGTTGATACTATGATAACTCACTGTGCTATGTTCTCTCTATCCTACAGTCCCCCAGAAACCTCCTCAGTACTCCAAAATCTTTCTTCAGTAATAAAGTAAGTAGCAAATAGGGGCAAGTAGGAAGGGATTTAAAAGGGTTTCCCATCATGTAAAAACTGATCACCTATAGCTAGATTAGTGAGGTATGACCATTGGGACCGCCAACAATCACAAAAATAGGGGTTTTGGTGTCCTTAGAGCAAATTAATTGGTGATTATACATATGCACTGCTCCTTCAACTGTAGGGCTGCCAAAGAGAAGTACAATGTTAGAAGTCCCATAGAGATCAGATAGTTATCAATTATATTATGGAATTAGATTAGTTCTTATTGTGGGACAACCCCTGTAAAGCTGCCAGCTTTTAGAACACTTGTTGTGTTTATGTGAAGTTGAATGCTGTGAGAGAGGAAAGGGGGTAGACAACTGGAAACAGCTGATTGGCTCTCAGAAATGTGTACAGCACTATACAATGTGTGAAGATCAGAGAACTACACTTGCTGTGTTTATGTGAAGCGGAATACTGTGAGGGGGGAAAGGGAACAGACAACTGGAGACAGCTGATTGAATGTGTACAGCACTATGAGGATCAGAGAACTACCCTAAGGCCCCATTCACACGACCGTATGAATGGGGCCGTATCTATCCCCCAATATTCGGGAATAGATGCGGCCCCATTCACCTCTATGGGGCCAGGAGCCGCGGCACAGACAAGTATAGGCATTTTCAATGGGGCCGCACGGTGTGTGTTCCGAGCGCTGCGGCAGTAATGCGGGCCAGCAAATATACGGTCATGTGAATGGGGCCTTAATGTAAGGGCAAACATTACACCCAGAAGAATATGCCCATAAAACATGCAGATTGCATGCAACATTTAACGTACATTAACAACTGTCTAAGTGTTTTTGATTTATTTTCTAACAATACGTAGGCATGCATTAAATTCAGCAGATAATTCTATACAGGGCATTATAGTATGTTAGGTACAATAGTAAGGGGTATTCTATATCACTTTTAGATTGTGATATAACTAGTGTTGTGCTAGCTACAATATACAGTTGGCCTTTAACTTTGCTGAAAGTTGCCCTACATAACATAGACCAGCCTTATGCTTTTCTGGATATCTAGTGGAGTCATTTCCATGTGAAAACGTCTTGAATGTATAGAGGTGTATAGTTTAGAAGAAGCGCTACAATGATTTTTTCTGCTTATTTATGACTTTTGATATTTTAAGTGGATCAATTGAGACCAAGAAACAGAGTAAATCAAATTCATTAATGCGATTGAAATTTACACAAAAGGGAGGCAAATGGATTTTGGTACAGTAGGAACAGCACATACAATCCTTAACCCATTAGAGATGCTTTTCCCTGAGTCCAGGAAGGAAAATAGTATTAGTTTCTAGTGAATTTGGAAGCAGCTCTGTTCCTGAGATTACATATTTTATATTCTATTAGGTGAAAAGATACAGTAATATAATCTGTTCACGCTAAAGCAATAAAGTCTCAAATGTCAAAAACATATTCCCTTGAAGAAATGTGATGTAGATTTATCTGAATGTGCCGGAGCGAAAGGAAGTTTAGTTTTGCCCGTTGGGGAGAAAGAAATCTGCTTTTTCCGTCACAGACCGGGTCCTGCAGGAGGATGGAATGTGTCTCTTAATCAATGAGACACGTACGGTTTGCATTTAAGGGATTTCTTCATATTACCACACCTTTAGGCTGTGCTGTGTCCAAAATCTTTCTAATTTAAGCTGGTGTGAAACCCTCCAGTTTTTATGACACTTTATCACTCAGACATGAACAGTCTAATTCTAAGCCTGCCACCGCAAACTGTCCTGCCTTCCATGTTTTCCAAAGAAAGCTCTGAAAATAATACTTTCTAATGTTACAATTTGAAGGCAACACTTAGCATTAATCTCACATTAAACTGGATTGCATTTAAATTTATTGAATGTAGATTTTGGAAGGATCATATACAGAGTTAAGGGACCTTTACACAGGGCAAGAATCTGCAAGATAATTGCTAATGAGAGTTCATTATTTGGTGGTGTAAAGGTCTCACCGATTACCCTTGACTTTGTAAAGAAGCCTTTAATCTTCATTGCTGGCAGCAGACCGTGCTGTCTAAACACGCTGTGCTGCCGGCAATTAAGTCTGTATGGGAACAAGTAATGGCATTAGCAATCGTGTAAATGGAGCCGCCTCCTCCACTGACGAGCAGGTGATTTCTGGGAAGGAATGCTTACTTCCCGATAAGCGCCTGCTTAATTGTCCCGACTAAAAGGACCTTAAAGGGTTTGGTTACATATAGGGCTATATAATCTAAAGTCATTTAATTGGGTTGTAAGGTTTAGAAACCCATTCTCAAACCTTCTAGGAAATTATGAGCAAAACCATCACTGTAGAGGTTACACAGAACATCTTTTGTCCTGGACGACCTGTTATGCGTGTACATCACCCGAACAGTTTGTTGATAGGACCTGTGTAATCCTTCCCTTCTCCTGTAGAGGTGCTGCAAGGAAATTGAACATTGGCTGACCCACAGTTCCCCCGCAGATTACAGTAGATCATTGAGGCACTGCTCAGTTTGTTTCTGGTCTTGTGAATTTCCACATTATAATTCTGTTCTGTGACAGCAACAATTACTAGATAATCAGAAATCCTGAAATATTGCAAACTAAATTAAATTATTTTTAAGGGGCTTATATAAAAGACATGTGGAGCTTTAGGGGGATTTACCAGTAAAAATATACTAGAATTCTTTGCAACACATTTATTGTTTTAGACACTTTTTTCTACTCATCTAACATGGGGGGTGCTTAACAGAAAGGGGCATGACTTAATTTGAAATGGGAGTGGGTTAAATGCGGTGCTGTGTGCTCAAAAATTTTGGCACTTTTTTGGAGTTATCTAGGCCTTTAACAAAAAGGTGGTCTAAACGTAGACTAGACAGTCTATATGTTTTCCAGATTGGTCAGCCACTGTGATAAATCCTGTACAATTTAAGACTTTCTAATCATTTGCACTGTCTTAGCATCAGTTAATGTGGACCAATAGGAGTCCACATTTAAATGGATACCCAATGAATAGGAATTTAAATGGATACCCAACTTTTTGGTCCAAAATTCTGTGCTTTGTAATTAAAGGGAGCCTGTCACCAGAAAAGTAACTGTTAAAGCAGCCACAATGCCTAGTAGGGCTAGCTCCGGAGAATTGCATGATACCCATTATTTAATGATTCATTGTTACTTTCTGGAGAAAATGAAATTAGCTATTAAGTGCACTGAGGATAGACTCAAGTCACTCTGTACAGCCTTGTTCTTCCTGCTTCCTCCCAGCCCAGCCCTCTCCTTCTTGATTGACAAGGCCAGGATTCTTCATAGTCATCACTTGTGTTGAGAGAACTTCAGGGAAAATTCGATTTGTTGCAAAGCCGAATTTCATTGTGCTTCATGGTAGCGAATCAATTTTCCTTGAAATAGTGTAAAAAAAAAAACATACTTACCTCATCCATTTCCTTGTGATGGGCCAGCCTTCTCCATGTTGATTGAAGATCTTGCACAAAACCCCGTACGTGGTGACATCATACGTCACCATGCTGTCCGGCGTGATGACGCCATCATGGGTCACGGCAAATTTTGCGCTAGATCTTCAATCAAGATGGAGGTGGCCGGTCCGTCACGAGCAAATGGATGAGGTAAGTATGATTTAACTTTTTATTTTACACCCAATTCTTGCTATGAGATGCCACGATCATGTATGAATGCGGCATTTCATGGGTAAAATTGCGGGGAGCCGTGCAATCGCCACTTCCTGTCATTGCACCCACTACTCACAAAGAAATTAGCTTTGTGACAAAGTAATGTGCTAGGAAGCAGCTGAATCGAATTTATGAATACTTCACTCATCTCTAATCATCACACCTGTTGGAGCTCTATTTTCAGATACAAGGTTCCAAATTCCAGATTTCAAAGACGCTTTACAGTCTTTGTCATGTGTCATGTGGGTTTATCACATAACATCTCATTCAATCATGACAACGTTCAGATAACTCCTCAGCTCCGTCTAGCAGTAGCTGAAAGTAGTCAGCAAGTTATCTTTTAAATACAGGTCTATGCAGCAGCTCAGTAAAATGGAGATCCATACGTTAAGAAGTTAATCAGCAAATAATTTTTAAGTTATTTTGATTTTCAAAAAATACTCTTTATAGGCATCCACTTGGAAAGAACCAAATCCCCTTAGGAACTAAGTGACCTATGTAAATATGCTTATTTTTACATAGGTCTTGCTATGATTTACATTGATGGAAAGTTCTATTTGTGCAAACAGGATGGTCTTGCTGTATTTTATACAATAAATGTGGGGAGGATGTGGAAATTAGAGCCTAGGTGTCAAAAGAGACCCTCAAGATTATGCGCTATGCTGATTCCCTAATATGAAGACAGGATCCGCTGAGTGTAAAAATAAAGCTTGGTTATATACTGTACGTGTATATATGTTTTTTTAAAGTGACTTCATAGGTCTGCAAAGGCAATATATTTGCTGGTAGATTTGAAAAACATTGAGCACAGCTGTAACTGAAACCAGGTTAGAATACATATTACCAATCAAAGCTGCCTCCTTGTTGAGCTGGTTCCAGCCCTGCAGAATGAAGTGTTCAGCAATGTCTTGTGTAAAACGTTAGGTCTAGTCATTGTAAATTTCAATCTAACACGTCTTTTTCCTTTCTAACCCAGCCTGAACTCAAAGAATCCACAAGAATGGGAATTGTTCACGCTCCACTGCCTCGTCTTTCTTTGCTCACTTCTCCTACTAACAAAATAAATAGCTTACAAAAAATATTCTAAGCACTTTAAAAGATAATTATCCATCTTTGTAGCTTGAACAGATTCTCACGTAAAACATCATGTTTGGTTCTTATGTATTCTTGCTGAATTGTGGTAACAATAAATAGTATTCCCCATAGAGGTAGAAGCAATCAAGACTGAGGAAAAAAAGGTTTAATTTTTTTTTATTTTTTTGGGAGTAAGATGCTTCTAAAAAAGTAAAGTGTTATTTAACTGAGTCAGTAAAATTGAAGAAAAAGACCTTAAAACTGACACTGCTGATTCAAGTAAAAGGAGAGAACATGACAGGAGTCAGATTATCAAATATTCTGTATTATCAAATGGACACTGAGATTGATGAAGTTGAAAATGGTATCCACAGACATATATATTGGTCTATACATTATATAATAGAAAAACAAAAACTGTGTTGATTTTGCGGCTGAGTTTTTTCTGTTCGAATGACATCCCACGTGAACATGCCTTTATTATGGAGATCTTATCCCCTAGAAAAAAGTACTTCTTTGGGAGAGTAGCACTATAATACATGGGTGATAAATTATTATTATTGGAAGTATATGTTGGTGCTGCCCAAATCACAGAAAATGTAGATATAAATTGGTTGAGCCATCCATACACAAGATCCATTTCCTGCCAACAATGAATTGTGTATTGGGCCCCCTGACTATTGTCTGACAGCAGATGCCGGCAGAAATAAGGATCGGGCATGTTAGATTTCAGTCCTTTTGTTCTGCCGCTGCTGCCAGTGCTGTCTACTGTTTGAAACAACCAAGCATGCTTGGTTATGGGACAGTAGAGAGGAACAGATTTAGTAGGAAATGTGGCCCACAAAATTAGAAGACTGATATTCTTCAGTATGGCCAGAAAATATGAGCCCTTCATAATATTTTTACATCACCACAAAATGACCATTCCCACGAGAGATCACCATCGAAAAAGACCAACAGGAAGCATCTCACCAGTGCAGTACATGTGAAGTAGCCATCAATGTTAAATTATATTAGTTATAAGAATACTTGTGTAGCTGTAAGACACAAAATCTTGCTTTTTTGCTTCAAAAAAGTCAGCCAATGACCACCTATCAGTGTGCAAGCTAATAAAGAAAAATAATACTTTCCGTGATTTCCAAGGTCAAACTGTAAAATATGTCACCATTAGACAGACGCTGACCAGAATCCACCAAGTGTTAATCTATGCACAAATACAAAATAGGAGGTTGGATTATCTCTGAGATACTCCTGGCATCAGCTAGGCAATTAAAAAGGAACATCTGTGTTTTTGGCACACACTTTTCTTATACAACAGCCTTAGTATAGTCATTTGTCAATGCAACTGCTGCAATGCAAAATACATGAGAAACACAGGTTCACAAGACAGAGAATTTCTACTCACCACCAATGTAGAAGACTCAAAAAAGCCACGTAATATCAGTAAGATGTGGCAATTATAGAGGAATAAAGCACACCTATAATGGGTATACATCTCAAGAGTCTTTAAGGAGGACCTCTAGAGACCAAACAAATGATGGAATGTGATACATAATGGTTCTTCTTATGCTTGTCAGCATTCTTCTGGTTGTGCATTGTATATTATAATACATTAAACTGTAAAAGCTACCCTTTAACACTCATACATGTGGGAACACCCATTACCCGGCATATATTACTACAGTAGACACTTGACTCAGGATAATGTAGCATGCATGTCATTGAAAATGACTAGATGGTTGAAGAACCAGATCAGAATCACCAAAGACTGCTAATGTAAGCAGAAATTACAGTGTGCAAGGATCAATACAGTTTATCTGTGAAAAGAGCACAGTACTCAATTATATTTCCATTGTATGTGATTGACTATTTTAAACAGAGGTCATATTTGGCCAAAATACTATACATTAATAAACCTACTGCTATTATGTCCTACAATATTACAGACTGCATGGCCTATATCAGTGATGGCGAACCTTTTAGAGACCGAGTGCCCAAACTGCAACCGAAAACCCACTTATTTATTGCAAAGTGCCAACACGGCTATTTAACCTGAAAACTACACTCCAATACGGTATATCTTCCATGTGCTTTATCATTTAGCTGTAATAGCCTGCCTACATTCAGTGCCCTGCCCGTTCTGTGCATAGTGCACCCTGTGCTGATGAATGGCAGGAAAAGTCTAAGGTATATTGGTACATCATAGACTTTTTCCAGGGTGCGGGTGCCCACAGAGAGGGATCTGAGTGCCACCTCTGGCACCCGTGCCATAGGTTCACCACCACTGGCTTATATTGTAGAGAAAAAATAATGACTTCTATGATTCTATGATTAAATTTTACAAAGAATTAATAACCCCCGACACTTCTATCCAAAATCAGACCATTACAAATTACAGTGGTGCATGAAAGTACAGAAAATTACAGTGGTGCATAATTTTTTATATTTCTGCATAAATTTGACCAATCACTAAATTAGATTTTAATGAAAGTCCTAAAAATTGATAATGATACCAAAATCAAACAAATGAGTCAAAAATATTAGACTTGGTCATTTATTTACTGAGAAAAATATTACATGCCTGCAAGTATCAAAAGTATGTGAACTTAAGGATTAGCAGATAATTTGAAGTTGAATTTACAGAAGTGTATCATGGCGCTAACAAAGAAGATTTCTGAGGACCTCAGAAGAAGAGTTGTTGAATTTCCACAGGCTAACAGAGGACAAGACTGGAGGAGCCCTTGAAACCTAATCTTAAAGCACAGGTCAGAAACCTTCCCGCATAAAGTCCCTAGGTATCGGCAGCAACATATCTCGCGGTCCCGACCGCCACCTTGGAGTACTGCCGCAGATCTCACACACTCCCTAACAGGCAGGACTGAGATTATCTGCGTGTATTATATAACATTAGAGACAACCATCCATCCAGAGATCACAGTTATTCAACACTAAAGTATTTGTGGCCCACTGGAACATTAAATTAGAAATATTAGCACTCACCTGAATGGCGGTCACCGTCCACTAAGACGAACTACACATGGTGCTGCCCAAAGTGAGGTCCTAGAGGGATTACCTCCGTCTTTCACTTTACCCAAATTGAGATGACTGTGCACCACAAGGTGCCTATACAGCACAGAGCACTAACGGGACCTGCTTTATAAGCATTAGTTTCCCCCTCACAGGGGAAGTCAAAAACTCCTTCTACCCATTATATTGAGCTCTCCTCCCCTGCTCTCTATTCTCTATACCTCATATTTCCTTTCCTTTCTTTCTATAAGTCTCCTCTCTTCCTCCTACATATTTCTAGCTCTATTTTTTGATTCTGCTCTAGAGCTCGCACATCTACCCCCCCAGGTGCTTAACCCTCCATACATTAACTTATTGGTCCTCAGCTCCATCATACTAAGGCATCTCCTTAATTTTTCAGGACAGCAACTAGTCCATCAACTCCAATTGTTGCTCAACCAACTTGGTCTGATTTTCAGTAGGGCCCTTAGACCCAATTTTTTTTGGTCGTTCAGACGACTACTTACCTGTTATCCTACTTCCACCTTCTCCAACCAACCAAAGCAAACCTCTGGTGAAAAGTTATATGATGATTTTCATTGCTATCTTCCAGCAAGATCACAATAATATGTAATATCCACCAACGCCTGATGTAGGGGTGATACAAGCATATTAAGAGAGCAAGATTCACAGCACATATGATTAAACTAAGCGAGGTACAAGAGCCAAAGCCAAGAATCACTAAGGCAAAATAAAAGCTATTCTTCCTTCACAATCTGACCTCAACAGATAAGTGATGAAAAAAGCACAGGCTAATATGGGGGCCCCATCCTCCACCCCCAAAAGCGCAACACATCGTCATGTAAATACGCAAGAGGAAAGAGATAGTGGAGAAGAAGATTCTACTGATACCACCTCTGAACTACCCATCTCCAGATCCTTCATCTCTCAAGCACTTTCCAAAGCCCTCAACCCCGTCTTAGAGGAATTATCAGAAATTAAAAAAGAGATGAGACAGGTTGGTCAGAGAGTCAAGAATCTGGAATCCACCCAAGCTGCCTTAACTAATTACACACAAAAAAACTCAGAGACGCTTGCTATATATCAACAACATATCAATTACCTCTATGACTACATAGAAGACCAGGATAATAGAGGCAGAAGAAACAACATTCGCTTGAGAGGCATTCCAGAATCAGTAGCAATAGATGCTGTCCCAAAAGCTGTACTGGAAATCTGTAAATTGCTACTGGGAGAGGACTACCAAGAACCCATAATCATCAAAAGAGCCCATCTAGCACTTCGCCCAAAGCCTAAACCTAATGAACCTCCTAGGGATATAATCTGCAAACTTCTACATTTCACACAAAAAGAACAGATGATGAAGAAAGCCAGAGAATGCAAAAAAAAGAATATGAAGGTTCACCTATTGTACTATTCCAAGATCTTGCCCCGCTAACAAAAGACGCATCCTCAAGCCACTTACTGACTATATGAGACACAAACACATTGGCTTCCATTTACATGGAAAGACAAGAAATTTATCATCAGATCACCAAAAGACCTTCCGGAGATCCTTGCAGCCTTAGAGATTGAAGATGTGGACATTCCTGACTGGTCTGTCACAAATGACGTCTGCATCCCTCCAGAAATTATGCCTCCAACTCCGTGGGAAACAAGCAAAAAAGAAACAAGGCAAATTGACTCAACGTCGACTCATCTCAGAAGAAGACTGACATCTAGAGGCAATGTATAGCCATTGTTAGTGTCATCTGGTTGGAGAGGTTACTCCCAATCATTAATAGGCCTCTATTTAGATGGCAATTCTAGGGTTCCTCTGCCCCACAGTTCTACAATGTTGTTTTTTCCCCCTTCAGAGACTTATTTAGTCTTGGATGCTGGCGCGAAGGCCCCCCTCTTTATTCAGTTATCTATTTAAAAACATAGATATCTTAACTTAGATATTTTATCATGTTATGATAATTTTGTCGAGTTGAGGGTCTGCCACATAGCACAACTTTAAATACATCACCCTCCATCACCCCTATTGGTTACTCTAGTTAAATGTTACTTCTACATCCAAGTTCTTTAGATCTGTATACTTTTCAGGTTCTCTCCAGAAAAGTAGGCCTTTATTGGTCATATTCAGGGATTATTGGTATCCTTGCAGTTTTCTTAAAATGGAGGATGTTTTCATATGTTCTCATTAATGTTCTGTGTTGTTCGCATGTCCTGTTCTATAGCCTTCCCTCCCCCCCACTTACCTCTCCTACTCATCCGGAGTACAAACGAGGATTTCCACGAACACAAAAATTACATAATCTTTGGACCTTCACATCTAAATGTATGTGTTGGCTGTTACTTGCACCTTTAACACTATACAATGACTGAACTACGTTTGGCCAGTTATAATGTCAGGGGCTTGAAGGCGCCAATTAAAAGAGGCCAAATTCTTAGGCTACTTTCACACTAGTGTTTTATAATTCCGGTATTGAGTTCCGTCATAGGGGCTCAATACCGGAATAAAACACTTCAGTTTTGTTCCCATTCATTGTCAAGGGGACAAAACTGAACTGAAGTCAACGGAATGCTCCTAAAAGCATTCTGTTCCATCTACAGACCGGAGAGCAAACCACAGCATGCTGCGGTTTGCTCTCCAGTCCAGGCATCCGCACCAAGACGGATCCGTCATGACCCCACATAAAAGTCAATGGGGACGGATCCATTTGGTGTGACACAATGGTGAACGGATCCGTCCTCCATTGACTTTCAATGGAGTTCATGACGGATCCGTCACCTGTACATATACATACATACACATAAACAGACATGCACATAAACATACACAGACATATACACATACAAATACAAATACATACTTACATGCTCCCGGCAGGTCTCCACAGCACAGGAGGAGCAGGACGGCGCACACATAGGACGATTCCACCTGGCGTCCAGCAGAGGGCGCTGTAGGGAATTGTCCTATGTGCGCGCCGTCCTGCTCCTCCTTCGCTGTGGAGACCTGCCGGGAGCATGTAAGTTTGTAGGTGTATTTGTATGTGTATATGTCTGTGTGTGTGTGTCTGTACTGTGTGACATGTGTGGGGCCGGAGCGCGATTCCGGCCCCACACATGTCCCTGCAGCAGCACGGATCCAGTGGCACCCTTCACCTGCCGGATCTGTGCTGCCGCTAGTGTGAAAGAGGCCTTAGACACCTACATAAAGAGAAGATACAGATTATATTTGCCCAAGAGACACACTTCAAACACAATAAAATTCCTGATCTTTCTATGTCACATTTTAACTCTAACAAACTAGGAGTAAGTATAGGATTTCACAAACACAGACTTTTCTTTGATTGACTCAAAATCTGAGAGGGAAGGAAGATTCCGTTTTGTGAAAGGGAAAATAAACTCCCAATTGTGTACCTTCGTAAATCTATATGCCCCCAATGTAGCCCATAGTAAATGCTTTGAGGAGACCTGGCTTAAATTAGAAGAATTTAGTGAAGGACTGCTAATTGTAGAGGGAGATTTCAACCTGCCGCTTAATCCCAGTTTACACAACTCCTATAAAGATAGTGTTTGATGGCTCAACAACAACTCCTACCACAAACAAATGCACAAAAACACAATGGGCTCCAATATAGGTACAATTTCATATTTATTAATTACATATAATATTAAAAATCCCAAAAAGACCAAAAGGGACAAAGTTAAAATACACAAAATATGTAAAGCAGTGGTAAGTATGCACATAAAAAGAAAGACTAACTGGAATGCCGGTCAAATATATCAGTAATAATCATTAAATATGCTAAATAGATGTATGTGCTGCCAAGTACTGATATCCCTGGTGAAATACCAGGCTAGTAAAGTGCATAGTGCAAACAGTACTCGACCAGTACATACACAGTCCATATATCTAGACACATCAGTGACAAAAAAAACTATAACAAATACATAAACAGCATAAGGAATGAGGGACTGTATAAAAAGTGAAATACCGACCAGTGTGCCTTGACCCCAATGTAGGTTTCGTCACAATGGCTTCCTCAGGGGATAGCATGCTTCAAAATTGAGACCTTATTTATATCCTACATAATACCATACAGCTGAGGTATCTCAGAAAAACTAATCAGAATCACGCCGTGCCAAGATTCAACAAGCGTTCCACCATGGAACGCATGACATCATTTCCTGTTTCCTCTCTCATTGGATATAATACAGGCGGATCCAAGCAAGTATAAAACAAAAGAAAATAGAAAAAATGAAAATAGAAATACGATAAAATGTAAAGCTCAGATACAGTTATCCGAGCCGAATACCAGTTAAATCATAAACTATCTCCAATGGTGTCGTCACAAATTCAGGCCCGAGATCGCGCGAGAACCGAAAAGACATGTCAAAGAATACAGATACTCATGGTCCCGCGAGATCTGGAAAACCATGTCACATGATCGCGACACAAAACACAGTGGTACGCATATGTGTTCCACCAGGATCGTTTCCAAAAACAAAAGCAAAGAATGCTGGAGAAGTAAGATGATCGTAATGGTATATCAGACCCACAAAGAGAATACCTCCGGTAAACCAGAAAAAAGAAAGATTTTTCTGAAATCAAAAAGGTCGTGTCACATGACATCACAAATAAAACACAAAATATATAACAAAAGAATAAAAAGCTTCTATTCCCAGCATCCAAATATGTGTGAAATATACAGTATAAAATACATATGTAGTGTAAATAAATATCCTCAATTAGTGTACATATTTAAAATGCATCAAATCTGAACTGCCAACACCCCCATGGCAGAAATTAAACAATATACTCGAAAAAAAAAAAAAAACGTATAAAAGACTTCAAAACAGGTAAAAATCATCAAAATATCTAAGGAGTGACAATAAATAGTGCACATGCAAGTGATGAGGTGACAAGGTGACACACGTGAAGTGCAAGTGAATGACAAAATTTAGTGTGTAATCATGGTGAACAAATCATAAAATAAAGGACGTGGGGAGCAAAATAAAATTTTGATTGATATTATCTCTCAAGTGAACGTCACCACCAAAACAAAATAGAGATAGTCACTGATAAAAAGGATCATTGCAGATGAAAAGAATCCAGCCTCTAAAGCGCATAAAATAGCAGCCCATCCATGAACACCACAGGAAACAGGTATGGATTAGTCTGGGATAGCCAACAACTTCAGGAGAGTATTATCACAGTTGTGATGTAACTTGAAATTTCTGGGTAACGTTTCCAACTTCGTGATGTCACGTTCATCCTTGGCTGCAGAAATCGCAAGAGCATGTTCTCTCGTCCTCCTTCTCAATTCCCGAGAGGTTAGGACAACTGATTATCTTCATCCTTTTACCTGGGAGACTGTTGTAGCATGTATTCTCTATTTGATTCTTTAGCCTGAAGGTATCTTCTTTTCAGGGTGGATTCGTGATAGCCATGGGCTTTAAACCTACTGCTCAATTCAGCCGCTCTTCTCTCGAAAGTCTCATCACAGGAGCTAATTCTTCTTAACCTTAAAAATTGTCCCACTGGTATCCCTTGGATGAGTCATTGTGGGTGCGAGGAAGAAGCGTGCAGCAAGCTATTAACTGATGTAGACTTGCGAAAGATGTCTGTGTGGACAAACCCATTAGCTGTATACCATTCATCCTCCTGAGGAAATCCCCGGTGTCGGAAACAATCGGTCTCCCCGGTGGATTTTTGTCATCCTTGTGGATCTTTTGGCAACAGGTACAAAGTTACAATTGAGAACCCATAATTAAGCATCACAAAATTCATGTTTGGATACGGTGGAGGAACAAAGAGCAGTCAAGGACCTCTGTGATCTTCTTGAAGAAAAGGATCCACCTAGGGAGGATGAATTGCGGGTGATTTTACAACGGGCTCAGGATAATGGACTCATTTCACAAAATGAAAAAAGATGTTTGTGGTTGGAAAACCCATCAATTGCAACTTTGTACCTGCTGCCAAAGATCCACAAGGATAACAAAAATCCACCTGGGAGACCGATTTTTTCAGACACAGGGGATGTCCTCAGGAGGATGAATGGTATACAGCTAGATGAGGACATGTTGATTGTTACCTGTGATGTGGAAGCACTTTACACATCCATTTGTCATGAGGATGGGATGGCAGCAGTGTCTCATTTTTTGAACTCTTCCAGTCTTGAAGATGGATGAGAATGGATTTGTCCACACAAACATCTTTTGCAAGTCTACATCAGTTAATATCTTTCTGCACGCTTCTTCCTCGCACCCACAACGACTCATCCAAGGGATACCAGTGGGACAATTTTTAAGGTTAAGAAGAATTTGCTCCTGTGATGAGACTTTCAAGAGAAGCGCGGCTGAATTGAGCAGTAGGTTTAAAGCCCGTTGCTATCACGAATCCACCCTGAGAAGAAGCTACCTTTGGGCTAAAGAATCAAAAATCAATTGTCATTCACTTGCACTTCACATGTGTCACCTTGTCACCTCATCACTTGCATGTGCACTATTTATTGTAACTCCTTACATATTTTGATGATTTTTACCTGTTTTGAAGTCTTTTATACGTTTTTTTTTTTTTTTTTTCCAGTATATTGTCTAATTTCTGCCATGGGGGTCTTGGCAGTATTTTAAATATGTACACTAATTGAGAATATTTATTTACACTACATATGTGTTTTATATATTTCGTACATATTTGGATGCTGGGAATAGAAGCTTTTTATTCTTTTAGAATATATTTTGTGTTTTATTTGTGATGTCACGTGACACGACCTTTTTGATTTCAGAAATATTTTTCTTTTTTCTGGTTTACCGGAGGTATTCTCTTTGTGGGTCTGATATACCATTACAATCATCTTACCTCTCCGGCATTCTTTGCTTTTGTTTTTGGAAACGATCCTGGTGGAACTCATATACAGTACAGACCAAAAGTTTGGACACACCTTCTCATTCAAAGAGTTTTCTGTATTTTCATGACTATGAAAATTGTAGATTCACACTGAAGGCATCAAAACTATGAATTAACACATGTGGAATTATATACTTAACAAAAAAGTGTGAAACAACTGAAAATATGTCTTATATTCTAGGTTCTTCAAAGTAGCCACATTTTGCTTTGATTACTGCTTTGCACACTCTTGGCAATCTCTTGATGAGCTTCAAGAGGTAGTCGCCTGAAATGGTTTTCACTTCACAGGTGTGCCCTGTCAGGTTTAATAAGTGGGATTTCTTACCTTATAAATGGGGTTGGGACCATGAGTTGTGTTGGGCAGAAGTCAGGTGGATACACAGCTGATAGTCCTACTGAATAGACTGTTAGAATTTGTATTATGGCAAGAAAAAAGCAGCTAAGTAAAGAAAAACGAGTGGTCATCATTACTTTAAGAAATGAAGGTCAGTCAGTCCGAAAAATTGGGAAAACTTTGAAAGTGTCCCCAAGTGCAGTTGCAAAAACCATCAAGCGCTACAGGAAAGGAAGACCAAAAGTCACCTCTGCTGCAGAGGATACGTTCATCCGAGTCACCAGCCTCAGAAATCGCAGGTTAACAACAGCTCAGATTAGAGACCAGGTCAATGCCACACAGAGTTCTAGCAGCAGACACATCTCTACAACAACTGTTAAGAAGAGACTGTGTGCAGCAGGCCTTCATGGTAAAATAGCTGCTAGGAAACCACTGGTAAGGACAGGCAACAAGCAGAAGAGACTTGTTTGGGCTAAAGAACGCAAGGAATGGACATTAGACCAGTGGAAATCTGTGCTTTGGTCTGATGAGTCCATATGTGAGATCTTTGGTTCCAACCACCGCATCTTTGTGAGACGCAGAAAAGGTGAACGGATGGACTCTACATGCCTGGTTTCCACCGTGAAGCATGGAGGAGGAGGTGTGATGGTGTGGGGGTGCTTTGCTGGTGACACTGTTGGGGATTTATTCAAAATTGAAGGCATACTGAACCAGCATGGCTACCACAGCATCTTGCAGCGGCATGCTATTCCATCCGGTTTGCGTTTAGTTGGACCATCATTTATTTATCAACAAGACAATGACCCCAAACACACCTCCAGGCTGTGTAAGGGCTATTTGACCAAGAAGGAGAGTGATGGGGTGCTACGCCAGATGACCTGGCCTCCACAGTCACCAGACCTGAACCCAATCGAGATGGGTGCTAAGCATCTCTGGGAACTCCTTCAAGACTGTTGGAATACCATTTCAGGTGACTACCTCTTGAAGCTCATCAAGAGAATGCCAAGAGTGTGCAAAGCAGTAAGCAAAGCAAAAGGTGGCTACTTTGAACAACCTAGAATATAAGACATATTTTCAGTTGTTTCACACTTTTTTGTTAAGTATATAATTCCACATGTGTTAATTCATAGTTTTGATGCCTTCAGTGTGAATCTACAATTTTCATAGTCATGAAAATACAGAAAACTCTTTGAATGAGAAGGTGTGTCCAAACTTTTGGTCTGTACTGTAAGTACCACTGTTTTGTGTCGCGATCATGTGACATGGTTTTCCAGATCTCGCAGGACCATAAGTATCTGTATTCTTTGATGTGTCGCGATCACGTGACATGTCTTCTCGGTTCTTGCGAGATCTCGGGCCTGAATTTGTGACGACACCATTGGAGATAGTTTATGATTTAACTGGTATTCGGCTCGGATAACTGTATCTGAGCTTTACATTTTATCATTTTTTCTATTTTCTTTTGTTTTATACTTGCTTGGATCCGCCTGTATTATATCCAATGAGAGAGAAAACAGGAAATTATGTCATGCGTTCCATGGTGGAACGCTTGTTGAATCTTGGCATGGCGTGATTCTGATTAGTTTTTCTGAGATACCTCAGCTGTATGGTATTATGTAGGATATAAATAAGGTCTCAATGTTGGAGCATGCTATCCCCTGAGGAAGCCATTGTGGCGAAACGTACGTTGGGGTCAAGGCACACTGGTCGGTATTTCACTTTTTCTACAGTCCATCATTCCTTATGCTGTTTATGTATTTGTTATAGTTTTTTGGTGGATGTTTTTGTCACTGATGTGTCTAGATATATGGACTGTGTATGTACTGGTCAAGTACTGTTTGCACTATGCACTTTACTAGCCTGGTATTTCACCAGGGATATCAGTACTTGGCAGCACATACATCTATTTAGCATATTTAATGATTATTACTGGTATATTTGACCGGCATTCCAGTTAGTCTTTCTTTTTATGTGCATACTTACCACCGCTTTACATATTTTGTGTATTTTAACTTTGTCCCTTTTGGTCTTTTTGGGATTTGCAATATTATATGTAATTAATAAATATTAAAAATTAAATTAAATTAAAAATTGTACCTATATTGGAGCCCATTGTGTGCATTTTTTGCGGTAGGAGTTGTTAATCCCAGTTTAGATACATCCTGAGGCAGATCATCTATTCCCAAAAAGACTTTGAATTTCATAAAAAAGCTTCTACATAAAAGTGCTATTATTGACACGTGGTGCTCCCTTCACCCGAGCACCAAAGACTATTCTCATTATTCTCACCCTCATAATAGCCATCATAGGTTAGATTATATATTTCTCCCAACTACTTTAATCCACTTTTGTACTGAGGCTGTGATAGGCCCTATGATTCATTCAGACCACTCCCCGGTGTTTGTCTCCTTTAAAATTCCCAACTCCTACCCAAAAAAATTCATATGGAGACTAAATGGGACCCTACTGGACAACCCCACTGTCAAGGATAAAATAAGGGAAAGACTGGAGGATTATTTTGCCACTAACGTATCGACAGAAATGTCCCCTCATATAATTTGGGAGGCACATAAATTGGTGATAAGGAGAGAGTTTATTTCTCTTGCTTCTCATTTAAATATAGAAAAGCTAAAATCACTGCCCTATATGATAAAATCTCTACCTTAGAACGGTCACATAAACGCACCCGTAATAAGCATTGTCTAACTGAACTTTCTGAAGGTAGAGAGAAACCCAAAGAGATCCTGAATACTCAATCTGCCAAAATATATTTATCACTAAAACAGAAGTTATTCGCTCACGGGAACAAACCCACCAAATTTATGTTGGCAATACTGAAACAGCGAAAACGCAAGTCTAGAATTGCTGCAATTGTGCAAGAGGATAAATCACTGGTTAGTGAGTACCCTAATATAGCCGCTGCCTTTCAAAATTTTTACTCTGAACTATATAATCTATATAAGTCAGACACAGAAGAAGTTAAGACCAAAAAACTGCAGGCCTCACAGGATTTCTTAGACAAACTACATCTCCCAACCATCTCACCGCAACAAGCTGCAGATCTCTGCATTCCCATTTCTGCACAGGAGGTCTCTTCCACATTAAAGCAAATGGCCAAAGGCAAATCCCCCGGGCCTGATGGTCTAATAGTTTTATACTATTCTACATTTGACGAGATCTTTAATCCTCATTTAACCAATACATTTAATGCCGCCTTATCGGGCACCCCCTTTCTCCCCCAGTCCCATATTACACTGATTCATAAACCACAAAAAGATCCAAATTATGTTCTAGGTATAGATCCATCTCTTTATTGAAATTATTCGCCAGAATACTATCCTCTAGAATAAAACCATTATTAGCAGAACTAATACATCCCGACCAAACAGGATTCATACCTGGCCGAGTGGGCAAAGATAATACTTACAAAGTTTTAAACTCAATTGACCTAATGAAGAAGTCAAATGGTTCATTGGTATTGCTATGTACAGACGCTGAAAAAGCCTTTGACCGAGTGGCTTGGCCTTTTGTCAGATGCGCCTTGTCCAAATTTGGCTTTCCCCTTTCATCAGAGCAATATTCACAATGTATGAGACTCCTAGTGCAAATATTAAAGTAAATGATTCACTGTCACTGCCAGTGGCAATCAATAACAGGACTCGACAAGGTTGCCCCCTTTCCCCAATCCTATTCATCCTCTTTTATAGTGTACCCGACAACACCCACAAATTTGTGGTCTGTCTTGTGATGGGTTGGAGCTTAAGCAAGCCGCTTATGCAGACGACCTTTTATTATTAGTTTCCAACCTCGCGCAAGCTTTTCCAGCCATTATAGAGCTTTTCAACTCATTTGGGTATATATCTAATTTTAAAATAAAGATCTCAAAATCCCAAGCTATGGGAATTAATATGTCATCCAAACATCTTAAAACACTACAATCCAACTCCCCTTTCACATGGACTTCTTCATTTATAAAATTCTTTGGAGTAAATATTCCCCCTGAACCTGGTAAACTATATGAACTTAATTAACTCCTTCTTTTAAAATCTATACCTGATATCCTAGGTACCTGGTCCCCGACATTCCTTTCATGGTTAGGATGTAGAAATATGCTCAACTCACTGATAATACCAAAAATCACCTATTTATTACAAGTTCTACCTATAAATCTCCCTTGTAGTTTATTTGACTCAGTCAGGAAGATATGCTCATCATATACTTGGGGCAAAGTAAAATCCAGACTTGTCAACAAGATCTTGCTACTACCCTTTGGAAAAGGAGGGATTGGCCTTCCTTCCATCCTTCACTATTACAGAGCAATTCACCTTAGTAGAATAATTGATTGGATTAGACACCCCCCACACAAACATTGGGTTCGGTTAGAAAATAAATTAGCAGCTTACCCCTTAAGAACCCTAATTTTCTCAAACCAATCAAATACCTCCTGTAATGCAAAAGAGAACACATTACTATCAGCAACCCTAAAAGTCTGACATTCACCTCCAGTAAGAGAGGCATGTTCTAGTTTCCCTTCCGCGCTCTTGACGCTAGGTGACTGTCTCATGTCCTCAAAAAGCGGATACTCCACCTTACCACTTGCAATTCGCAATTCTCTGACACCAATTGAGGACCTCTTAGATGGTAATGGGGCACTGTTAGATCAACCGACATTGACATCTAAATTTCAACTTACTAACCTCAACTCCTTACAGTATACTTATATACATTCCTCTGTCAGAGATGTGTTTTCTAAGGCACAAAAATTACATCAGATCACTAGGTTTGAGAAGCTCATCTCACAGTCTAAAAATCCAACTAAAGTGATCTCCAAGATAGGTCAGAACTTGCTAAATATTGACTCCCCCACTTCTCTCTATTTTATAAGAGAATGGGAGAGAGACTTAGAGGTGAAATTCTCAGATAGAGATCTTCAGACAATACTGACGGCCCCTAAATTAACCTCCAGGTGCATCACAATACAAGAAAATGCCTATAAAATAATAACCAGATGGTACCTGACTCCTTTTAGATTAAAGAAGATGTATGGCACCACCTCAGAAGTATGCTGGAGATGTCAAAAGGAAAAGGGCACCTTTCTCCATGTGTGGTGGTCCTGCCCATTGAGCACTGTGTTTTGGAGAACCATTTTTGAAAAAATAAGGAAAATATTTCATTTTAGCGATTCCCTGCTACCTACATGTCCAAATATTGCTCTCTTAGCCTTTCTACCAGATAAGCTTACGTACCTAAACAAGTCCCTGATTAGGTTACTACTAGCAACAGCTAGGCTTCTGATTGCCTCAAATTGGAAATCAGAATCAGTTCCATCGACAGCTCTTTGGTCCGGAAAACTGGAAGCCATATCCAGACTAGAGGAACTATCACATTGGGAACTTCGTACACACCAGAAATACACCAAGATTTGGTTTACTTGGTTGGAATGGAAAGAGAGACAGAAACAATCTTCCCCTCCATAGTTAACAATATTTGGATTGCTCTTTCTCTTAGCCTTCAGTGGGGAGAGATCATGGTTACATTCGTGGAATATCTTTCCACTATAGGTTTCTGACCTTAACTGACAAACAAGATATCATCTTCATCGCCATTTCCTTCTTACCTTTGCCCTTTCTTTCCCTGTGTCTTTTACGTTGTCTGGTTGTCAGCCTTCTGCTTCTCATCTCGCCCTTCTGGCCTTGATGCGGAGAGGGTGAGGACAAAATACTTGATCAGGGCGTCGGGGTGAATGGACCACCCTTCTCTCCCCTGTTTAGAGTGTTCGTTAGTAAGCTCATTCTCACACTCATACCCTAGGCTACTTTCACACTAGCGTTTTTAAATTCTGGTATTGAGTTCCGTCATAGGGAATTCATTGTCAATGGGGACAAAACTGAACTGAAGACAACGGAATGCTCCTGTAAGCATTCCGTTCCGTCTTCAGACCAGAGAACAAACCGCAGCATGCTGCGGTTTTCTCTACGGTCCAGGCATCCGCACCAAGATGGATCCGGAATGACCCCCAATGCAAGTCAATGGTGACGGATGCGTTTGGTGTGACCAACATGGTAAACGGATCCGCCCTCCATTGACTTTCAATGGAGTTCAGGACGGATCCGTAACTACATACAGGCAGACAGACAGACATACACACACATACACACAAACACATACATACTTACATACTCCAGGCAGGCAGGCCGCACGTCTCCATGCCCAGGAGGCGCGACGCTATGGCGATTCCCTACAACGGCCAGCAGAGGGCGCTGTGGGGAATCATCATAGATGCGCGCCTCCTGGGCGTGAAGACGTGCGGCCTGCCTGCCTGCCTGGAGTATGTAAGTATGTATGTGTTTGTGTATATGTGTATGTGTGTGTATGTCTGTATATGGTACTGTGTGACATGTGTGGGGCCGGAACGCGGTTCCGGCCCCACACATGTCGCTGCGGCAGTCTGGATCCGACGGCACCCTTCACCTGCCGGATCCGGACTGCCGCTAGTGTGAAAGAGGCCTAAATTTTACACTCCTAACCTTTTCTGTTGATGAACTTGTTTGTAAACATATCCACTGCTCAGACTGATTTTGTCTCAGATTTAAATATGTTACTCCTGTTTGTAACTTTCATCTTATGTACGAAGTATTACTTTATCTTATGCATATAGTCTGATTGTTTATTGACTATGTATGTTAGTTCTTTATAAATCAATAAAAAGATTTTAAAAAGGAATTTCCACAGGCTAGAAAAGGTTACAAAATCATCACTAAAGTCAGACAGATTGTATACAAATGGAGTAAATTTAAGACCGTTTTTTCCTTCCCCAGGATTGTTCAACCAACAAAAAACATGCCAAGAGCAGGGTGTGTAATAATCTGTATGGTCATAAAGGAACCTCTAAGCAACTAAAGGCTTTTTTCACTTTAGCTAATATTAATGTTCATGAGTAGAGATGAGCGAGTAGTGAAATATTCGAAAGTTCGAAATTCGATTCGAATAGACCGCGATATTCGACTATTCGATCAAATATCGAATTCCATTAAAGTCTATGGGAAAAAAATGCTCGCCACTTGGAAATCTCAATTCGACCACTTGGAGGTCACCAAGTCCACCCTGAAACCTCAGAAAAGGATGCCAACACTGCTGGAATGCAACTGGGACAGCAGGGGAAGCATGTCTGGGTGCATATAACGCGCCCAAGT
>ONZH01008322.1:0-13738 GCA_900303285.1 Rhinella marina
CGGGGCGCTCACTGGAAATGTGAGGTAAATTGGCTCAGTTGTCCATAGCAACCAATCAGATTCCACCTTTAATTTACAGAGCTCCTTTGGAAAATGAAAGGATCAATCTGATTGGTTGCCGTGGGTAATAACTAAGCCGGTTTTCCTTTATACTGACTTTGATAAGTCTCCCCCAGTGTAATGTGACCGGGAGCTAAAATAATCGGCTGTCACAGAGACCCCTCCCGACGTTGAGTTCCCGAGTGTACACAATGCTGCTTTGACATTCAGGACGGTTACTAGGCAACTCAGTGACATCAGTGATGACATCACAGGGATTATCTGTGCAGGGGAAGAGGGACTGTGTCTTCTCTGTCTGTCTATACAGGTCATTGGTAACAGCTCTCACCTTTACATCCCTGTTATCAGCCCCCATAGTAAAACACTAATTTAAACAAAATACGTATACCTGCCGTGTGCGTCCTGCATTTTCCCGCTCTGCACATCCCACCTTTTGTTAAAAATGTTTATTCTTGTCTGCATTTTTACGCACCTATTAAAATAGAGGTATTGGGGCATTGCACAGTACGGTACTGTCTAGGCACTGTATGGAGGTATTTGGGCATTGCACAGTACGGTACTTTCTAGTCACTGTATGGAGGTATTGGGGCATTGCACAGTACGGTACTTTCTAGGCACTGTATGGAGGTATTGGGGCATTGCACAGTACGGTACTTTCTAGGCACTGTATGGAGGTATTGGGGCATTGCACAGTACGGTACTGTCTAGGCACTGTATGGAGGTATTTGGGCATTGCACAGTATGATACTGTCTAGGCACTGTATGGAGGTATTTGGGCATTGCACAGTACGGTACTGTCTAGGCACACAGTGTATGGAGCACTGGTACTGGCACTGTATGGAGGTATTTGGGCATTGCACAGTACGGTACTTTCTAGGCACTGTATGGAGGTATTGGGGCATTGCACAGTACGGTACTTTCTAGGCACTGTATGGAGGTATTGGGGCATTGCACAGTATGCGGTACTTTCTAGGCACTGTATGGAGGTATTTGGGCATTATGCACAGTACGGTACTTTCTAGGCGTATGGAGTATTGGGGCATCTAAGGCACTGTATGGAGGTATGGATTGCACAGTACGGTACTTTCTAGGGGCATTGCACAGTTACGGTACTTTCTAGGCACTGTATGGAGGTATTTTGGGCATTTTGCACAGTACCCGGTACTTCTATTTCTAGGCACTGGTATGGGCAGGTATTTGGGCATTGCACGGTACTTTCTAGGCACTGTATGGAGGTATTATTTGGGTTTGAGGTATTTGGGCACAGTAGTACTTTTCTAGGCACTGTATGGAGGTATTTGGGCATTGCAGCAGTACGGTACTTTCTAGGCACTGTATGGAGGTATTTGGGCATTGCACAGTACGGTACTTTCTAGGGCACTGTATGGAGGTATTTGGGGCATTGCACAGTACGGTACTTTTCTTGCAGGGTACCCACATGCGGTATTTCTAGGCTATATGTATTTTTAGGAAGTGTTGGAGGTGGCTCCCGGTAGTTCACACAAACATGAATTACTGATGCATGATTTATTATTTAGCAGCAATGCAAATTGCATGAAAGGCGCCCATGATTGTAAAGAGCCAGCATCTCTGTTCCAGAAAAATATGGTCAAACATAGAGTAATAACATTGGCAATGGAATGTAATGTAGTTAAGGGATTCGTCAAGGCACAGTAAAAACATGTCCCGAAACGCTCAGGCAGCACCAGGGTATAATTGTCGCATTCAGGCCCTGAAATTCTTGCACAACATGTCATCTGTCGGCAGTAATCATTTGCTAATTACCTGTTGTTTAATGAAATGAAATGATTGCCAGGATACGGAGGAGAGCGGCCACCCGTGATGTCAGTGGAAAATCACTTGGGAAAAACCCTGACATGATTAACCTGTACGTCAGGGTAAAGTCCAAGCGGGGCGCTCACTGGAAATGTGAGGTAAATTGGCTCAGTTGTCCGTAGTAACTAAAGATGAGCGAGCATGCTCGGCTGAGCGTACTCGGGAGCAATTTTCGAGTAGTAGCGTACGCATCTTCTAATGTGCACGCTAATGCGTACGCATCTTGTAATTTGTACGCATCAGCGTACAAATTTATAAGATGCGCACAGATTATAAAATGCGTACGCTACTACTCGAAAATTGCTCCCGAGTACACTCGGCCGAGCATGCTCGCTCATCTCTAGTAGTAACCAATCAGATTCCACCTTTAATTTTACAGCGCTCCTTTGGAAAATAAAAGGATCAATCTGGTTGGTTGCCGTGGGTAATAACTAAGCCGGTTTTCCTTTATACTGACTTTGATAAGTCTCCCCCAGTGTAATGTGACCGGGAACTGAAATAACTGGCTGTCACAGAAACCCCTCCCGACCTTGAGTTCCCAAGTATACACAATGCTGCTTTGACATTCAGGACGGTTACTAGGCAACTCAGTGACATCAGTGATGACATCACAGGGATTATCTGTGCAGGGGAAGAGGTCACTGATAACAGCTCTTACCTTTATATTACTGTTATCAGCCCCCATAGTAAAACGCTAATTTAAACAAAACACGGATACCTGCCGCGTGCGTCCTGCGCTTTCCCTTTCTGCACACCCTGCCTTTTATTAAAAATGTTTATTCTTGTCCGAATTTTTGTGCACCTATTGAAATGAATGGGTCCACATCTGATCCTACCATAAGGGTAGGATAAGACCTAAGACAAATAAATTAAATTAAATAAATTAAATTAAAAAAAATATATATAAAATGAGAAAAAAAATCCACATTTCAAAAATTTAAAAAGCCTCCAAAATAGTGCACAGCTCTCCAAACAACAGAAGCAGGTTTTGAATGGACGCCAAGCTGAATTTTCTCATGCTTCATGAAATGGCGGTAAAAATGTAAAAAATCGTACTTACAGTACCTTATCCATTTGAGTGAGAAGAGGCCGCCACGGCCATCTTGCTTAAAGATCCCACATGAAATCTTGTGCGTGGTGACTTATGACATCACCACGCCAGCCAGCGTGATGACAGCGTCACAAGCCGCTCGAGATTTCCGTGGCGGCCTCTTCGCGTTCAAATGGATGAGGTAAGTACTTTTTTTTTAACTGATTAACCCCTGAAATGTCTTAATATTAATCTCAGGTGCCACGATTAGCAATGAATGTGGCACCTAAGGACTATGCAGTAAAAGTGCTTCCCTCGGCGCACACTCTGGTTCTGGGGCTCCTTTCTAATGGTAGTTGGGGTGCCCATGATGTTAGGTTTTTGTAGGGGTACAAGGCAGGACATGTAGAGCGCAATGACCGGTGTATGGTATAGAAGTTAGAAAACCATGCCAAAGATAGAAGAGTAAACATCTCTCTTTACTCAAGCGCAAACTGGGAGTAGTAGTACATCCAATTATAGAAAAACACAGTTCCAGCTGTACTGTACCAGGGCTCCAGATGGCGACCAAAATGGACGCCAATGCGACTCAGAATTTGCAAATGGCGACAAGACTTTTAAGTCTTGTCGCCATTTGCGCCTAGACCCGGTAGAAGATGGTGTGCGCTGCTACTGTAGTGCTCCCCATGTGTAGTGCTCCGGCTGTACTGTCCCGCATCCCACTCTTCAACCCTAAACGTTCGCGGCAGAGAAGAAGGGCCAGTGATACACGCCGCACAGCACCGCACAGGATTGAGGGGCGGGGACTATGGCGTCATTGGTAGTGGTAACATATAGCGCCGCACAGGCCTGAGGAGGCGGGGACTGTGACGCTACGGGACTGAGCCGACCACACAGGAGAGGGGCCGGCTAGGCCGCGTCACGTGGGCGTTCCCCCCCCCCCCCCCCCCCCCCTCTCCATCATGGTGCGCACGGGATGAGGGGCGGAGAGATGGGGCCCGAGATCTGCGGCGTCATAGTACTGTTCTCATACCAAAGTGCCCACCAAGCCTGTAATGCCCAATGACTGCCCCTCTAATCGCGCCCTCTGAGGGGCCCTGCAGAGTGATCACCTACCTCCTAGAACTGCTATCTGATATAAAAGTGGTAAGTGCATTAGACTGAGTGGGTGGACTGAGTTACCTTGTGCACAGGGGCTGATGTGGCATTTTGTCCCCCAAGTTAAAATGATGTATATGGCCCTTATCAACCTGTTATGTCTCCCCCTGTAGTGCTCCAGCCTGTAACATCTCCCCCATGTGTAGTGCTCCGCTCCAGCCTGTAACGTCTCCCCCCGTGTAGTGCTCCCACCTGTAACGTCTCCCCCTGTGTAGTGCTCCCACCTGTAACGTCTCCCCCCGTGTAGTGCTCCCACCTGTAACATCTCCCCATGTGTAGTGCTCCAGCCTGAACGTCTCCCCCCGTGTAGTGCTCCCGTAACCAGTGCTAAGTCTTCCCCGTGTAGTGCTCCGCCTGTAACGTCTCCCCCGTGTAGTAAGTGCTCCGCCTGTAACGTCTCCCCCGTGTAGTGCTCCCGCCTGTAACGTTCTGTGTAGTGCTCCCGCCGTAACGTCTCCCCCCGTGTAGTGCTCCCGTCCTCAACGTCTCCCCCTGTGTACGTCTCCCCCGTGTAGTAGTGCTCCAGCCTTAAATTTGGCGACTAAAAATTTATTTGGCTCCTAAATTTTTCAGTTTAGGAGCCAATGGCTCCTAGGTATTTTTTTTAGTCTGGAGCACTGTGTACACAGTGCAATTCTCTCCCAGATACCTACGATGGATTTAGGCAAGGATGGAAGTAATGGCCATCTTATCTTGCTAAAGTCTCTTTCATCAGAACCTATTGCAGGCAACAGTACTCAAGTAATGGTGGCTGTAGTGTTCACTGCAGGATGCAGGGTTTTGAAGGCACATCTAGCCAGAATGTTCAATCTTCAAACGGTGTCCCTCACAGCAGCAAAGTCAGAATTGCTGTAGTCGCAGCTTACCTTGCTAATTTCTATGCTTGGCCATGCAGACTCCAAGTTCTCTTTTATCTTTCCTCACTTCTCTTTCTGTAGATCATACAGAGATCTGTTAGTCTCTGAAACAGTCTGGGCCTAAGGAGAGGGAGCATGAGGCAACAGCTTCCTCTCTCTCTCTGTACTGTCCCCATACACTCCTAAGCTTGGGGTAAAGCCAGCCACCACCTAGCCTCCAACAAGGGTGGATTAACCCTTGCTATGCCATCCATACATAGCTATGCTGGTTGCAGTACATAACAATACAATACATAGCAATATAACATTACAACAAACCATTTGCAGATATTCTGTGCCCCGGGGGAATGCACATGCATTACACAATGTACACATATTTGACATCGCTATAGGGCTGCCCCATTTAACGCATCTTCTCTCCACCATAACGCCACCCTGTACCTCCCCCTCTTCTTTCATTCACAGTCTCTGATATTTCAGAGCCAGTAGCAATACCACAGGGGAAGGCAGGTGCACCGAATTGTGTGGCCCCACTTACGGTGCACTAAACACCTCATTTACATGAGAAAAAATTGAAGTATTTTTCAGGATCCGAGGACCAGATTTTCAGAAGAATGGTATGGTTATATTTCAATGCACCCACCCCGCATGGCGGTATGCCTGCTTTGAAAATGATTTTTGAGGTGACAGGCTCCCTTTAAAGCATACCAAGAGAAAATGAGAAAAAAAAATAAAAATATATTTTTCCTGTTTCTGATCATTTTTGTTAGCGTTATTCAATTGCAAGCTTAAATGGGCCGTGTACAAGCGCATTAATACACAGATACATGATCTATAAAGGAAGCGGAGCAGCCGTCACAGTTGACTAAAATTCCCAGCCACCCCCCCCCCCCCCCCAAGGCAATGGTCTGGGGTGAGGGAAGCCTTTGATCCTGGTCGTTTAACCCATGTGATAGTCACCATACGTTATTATAAAAGAAAATAAACTTAAAATAATTAATTAAAAACTACAAATGCAATAAGAAATGTGTTTAATTGCATTAAATAAAAGACATAAAACATAATAACATTACACGTTACACGTCATAGCTCGACTCATAGACTTACCTTCAGCCGGGGGAAAAGATTTAGTTGTCTTAGCCCTGTATCTAAATACCCTAGGCACCAAGCTCCACCAGCATCCCCCCTCGACTAACATCTAGATGGTACTTTGGCGGCTACTTTGGACAGGCACGGATGCCTCTGTCTGTCACAGATATTCTTCATTGAACCTCACCTTATTCTGCAGCACTGCAAGAGTTAACCCTTCTTCTGCTCTGTGTGCTGCGGCTAAGCTTTTTCCAATTGCTTCTGCAATATATGCCGTGCTATATGTCTCACTCACTGCCAGAGCAATAAGGTTCCTAGCCTTTTAGTTCCTTGCTAAGGTGTTTGTTCCAGTTGTCTGCCCATGTACTGACCTCTGCCTGTTTTCTGCATTCTGACCCAACCTACGCCTGTTGCCATAGTGACCTTCTGCTGCCAGCCCTGACCTTGGACATGTTTCACATATTCGCATGTATTCTGCTATTCTGATTATAAATGCTACAGCCATAAGGGTACATTACAAAATGTTTACTATCTGGTATGGCTTCAAATTTGACTTCTGTAAGGTCTTGCTTTTTACCAGTAGATCACTTTCATCAATGAATAGATAGCTGTCTGCTGAACTGTCATTTGGCCAACAGCTGTTCCTCCAAACTCCACCCCTGTAAGCTTGTATGTAATTAATTAAACACCTTTCCTATCCTAAACTCCCAGGAATATTGAGTCTGAACCCACAAATCAACCTTACACCCAAGGATATCAGATTTTCAACCATAATTGTCCAACACCTACATCTATAATGTAATAACATTTCATCAACCCAGACCACCAGCGTATTGGGTACTACCTAGTAGATAACTTTGGACCACAAGGAGTATTTCTAGGACTCACTAGCCCCTAAACCACGTTAGGTCTCCAGGGATTTCATATATTAACCCAATAATGGCCAAGATCAGCATGGATAAGGAATATCAGTCACCTTTTGTCACCTAACACCCCTGGAGATATTAGGAATGACATGATAAACCACGGTAAACCACCAGGAATATTACAAATATTCTGTCACTAACCCCTAAACCACCTGTGACCTCCAAGTATACTAGATATGAAGTCATAACCACCTACAGTATGACCACCATAGATGATAAATATCAATCATCCATCATCACCCAAGACCCCTAGACTAGATACTATGTGTTACATGCTAAACCACCTTAGACCACCAGAAATATTACAGGAATACTATTGACCTAAACCACCCTTAAGTTAAGGGTTAAGCGTGTTAAGTAAGTAAGGGTTAAGGGCCTTAACCTTAAAGTATACTAGACATTAAACCATAACCATCAAGACCATGGTGGATAATGGACATCAATCAGCTTCATCATCCTTGACCACCAAAGATACTGTATATTATATACTAAAAAACTCTAGACCACCAGGAGTAGTATAGGAATTCTGTCACTAACCTGAAACCACCCCTGACCTCCAAGCGTACCGGCTATAACCACCTGAGGCCACCATGAATGATGGACAACAATCACCCATCATTACCCAAGACCACTGGAGATATTGAGTATTCCATTCGATATCACTCTAGTCTAGACTAATACAAGAATATTACAAGAATTATACACTAACCCTAAATCAACTTGACCTATAAGTATACTAGATATAAAGCCATGAATGGTGGATATCCATCACCCAAGATTCCTAAAAATACTTGATACTACATTCTAAACCACTCCAGACTGCCAGAAGTATTACAAGGATTCTGTCACGGACCCTTAAAGGGGTTCTGCAGTTTGTTTAAAACTGATGATCTATCCTCTGGATAGATCATCAGCATCTGATCCCCGCTGATCAGCTGTTTGAGAAGGCAGCAGCTCTCCAGGAGCGCCGCGGCCTTCTCTGTGTTTTCCTTTGGCCCAGTGACGTCACGACTACTATCACTGGCCTGGGCGGGGCTAAGCTCCATTCATGTGAACAGAGCTTAGCCCCGCCAGGCCAGTGATACTAGTCGTGACGTCACTGGGCCTGAGGAAAACACAGAGAAGGCCGCGGCGCTCCTGGAGCGCCGCTGCCTTCTCAAACAGCTGATCGGCGGGGGTCCTGGGTGTCGGACCGCCGCCGATCAGATGCTGATAGTCTATCCACAGGATAGATCATCAGTTTTTAAACAACTGCAGAACCCCTTTAAGGCGCCATAATTCAAATTTTCTGTAGCATATATAGAAAGTTAGCAAGATGAGTATTAGTGACAACCATCTGCATGGTGGGCACCTAGGCATTAGAAAACCCTACTAGAAAACACCTACATTTGCTTCGGTTATGCTTTTCAAACATTGTATAAAATGAAAAGAGGTATAAATACAATCTTTCCAGCCTTCTTTCCTGCCATACAACCTTTCATTTAACCTTATTAAGTTTCTTTTAACATTTCTATTGTGTACAGTTCCCCTTTTCTCTGACAGAAGGTCATGCATGAATGCAAGAAGCCAGAAACTTAAAGGGGTTGTCCCACGAAAAATATTCTACATTATTCAAACCAGCCCCTGGAACTGAATTCTTCTGTAATTGCATGTAATTAAAAATTTAGCATAGCCATTGAGTTTTTCAATAAAATCTATCTGTATAGCGCCACCTGCTGTTTGTTGTTTTTCTTATTTTTTTGACCTGCTCACTGAGATGGCCGCACATGCTCAGTTTCATCCTTCAACGGCCTCCTGAGCTGTGATAGGGAGAGCTGAGACACGCCTCCTGAACTGTGATAGGGATAGCTGAGACACGCCTCCTGAACTGTGATAGGGATAGCTGAGACACGCCTCCTGAACTGTGATATGGAGAGCTGAGACACGCCTCCTAAACTGTGATAGGGAGAGATGAGTCACGCCTCCTGAGCTGTTATAGGGAGAGATGAGACATGCCTACTGAGCTGTGATAGGGAGAGTGTGGACACGCCCCCTGAGCTGTGATAGGGAGAATATGGACACGCCTCCTGAACTGTGATAGGATAGCTGAGACACGCCTCCTGAGCTGTGATAGGGAAAGCTAAGACACGCCTCCTGAGCTGTGATAGGGAGAGCTGAGACACGCCTCCTGAACTGTGATAGGGAGAGCTGAGTCACGCCCACTTAGCTGCAGCAGGAAAGACACTCCCCTTAAGCTGTCAGCTTGATATTAATCTAACAAAGCAATGAATGGGGAAATCTCTGGATCCATGTGAGGTACAGGGCTGGTTCTAGCATTGTTAGAAATACTATGTCTAATTTTCACTTTTAACATTATTCATGGGATAACCCCTTTAAACTAGCAGTCCATATAAAAATGAATAAAAAATCTAAACAGCAAATTCACTTTCAGTCTGCAGGATTTTCTGCATCTCCCAACAAAAAAAATTAAGAAAAAGTGCCCTGTTGCTATTGTAACAGTTTTATATATTTAGTGTCAACCTATGCCTCAGCGCTTTACTATCAGAGAGATAAACACGAAATCAGACATCACAAAGTAATAAACAAATCAAAAATTCAAACATTAGGATTGAGGGCCAAGAGCTTTAAGGGGTTGACACAAATGTTTACGGAGCTTGTAAGGTACAATGGTCCAGCCAGCTCTTTATATAGAATAGGGCAGTACACATAAAGCTGCATGAGCCGGTCACCAGCCTGTATTTGTGTATGCCCAGCTATAAAGTGCATTAGTGTGCAAGAAGAAGAGGGACACTGCTGAAAGAAGAATTAGGTTTAGAGGAATAAGGTAGAAGGGCTAAACAGAGAAGAGAGGGTGATAGGCCCGTCTAAAAAGATAAGTGTTTAGGGCAGGTTTGAAGCTATGGATGTAGGTAATTAATCCAATTGTCCAGGGTAGTACATTCTAGAGAACTGGTGCAGCTCCAGAGAAGGCTTGGAGATAGGAGCAGGAGGTTTGGTCATGGAGAATATTGGTCTTAGATCATTGGCAGATAACAATGAGGTAGGAGATGTAGGACGGTGAGGCAGCATGGAGAGCTTTGTGGGCGAGAGTAAAAAGTATAAATTGTATTCTATAATGGATGGGTAACAAGTACACTGATGGCTACAGGGCAGAGGCATTGGTGTAGTGACTGGTACAGGTGGAGCATCGAGGTAGTGACTGGTACAGGGTGGAGATGTAGAGCAGGGTGGGACATGGTGTAGTGACTGGTACACGGTGGAGACATTGGTGTAGTACTGGTACAGGTGGAGACGGTGTAGATGGTGTAATGATGGTACGGGTGGAGACATTGGTGTTGTAATGACTGGTACAGGTGGAGACATTGGTGTCTGTACAGTAATGACTGTACACGGTGGACATTGAGAACATTGTGTAGTGACTGGTACACGGTGGAGACATTGGTGTATGACTGGTACACGGGACATTGGTGTAATGACTGGTACACGGTGAGACATTGGTAGTGAGGTGGTACATTGGTGTGACTGTACTGGTGTAATGTGACTGGTACACGGTGGAGACATTGGTGTAATGACTGGTACACGGTGGACATTGGTGCACACGGTGGAGACATTGGTGCAGTGACTGGTACACGGTGGAGACATTGGTGTAATGACTGGTACACGGTGGAGACATTGGTGTAGTGACTGGTACACGGTGGAGACATTGGTGTAGTGACTGGTACACGGTGGAGACATTGGTGTAGTGACTGGTACACGGTGGATAAAAAATAATAAAAAGTTTGGACCAACGATATATATATACATTTTTTTCTTAAGTGCATATCCATAAAGCAGAACTGTAGATGTATAAAGGTATGGTTGCACAACATACAATGAACAATAAAAGTAGAAATGAATTTAGATATATGTGGCGCTATGCCGACTAAAGATAGAAAAGGAAGTCCTTAGTTACACATATTTGCAAATGCGTGATCATGCCCACTCACCAATCGTCATGGTAACTTCCTGTGGAGTGGGTCCCTACACTCATCTATGCCTCTGTTCAGACTACATCCAAGTCTCCATTGTTCTGGGCGTTTGGAACCAGCTAAATAGGTATCCTACCAGGAAGTCCTAGGTGAATGGGCGTCGTCAGGTCCAAAAAGAGCATGCTAGGCTCAGTATACAATGATAAAAAATAATAAAAAGTTTGGACCAACGATATATATATACATTTTTTTCTTAAGTGCATATCCATAAAGCAGAACTATAGATATATAAGGTATGGTTGCACAACATACAATGAACAATAAAAGTAGAAATGAATTTAGATATATGTGGCGCTATGCCAACTAAAGATAAAAAAGGAAGGAAGCATTTGCAAATATGTGTAACTAAGGACTTCCTTTTTTATCTTTAGTCGGCATAGTGCCACATATATCTAAATTCATTTCTACTTTTATTGTTCATTGTATGTGGTACACGGTGGAGACATTGGTGTAGTGACTGGTACACGGTCGAGACAATTGTGTGTGACTGGTACAGGGTGGACATTTGTGCAGTGACGGGAAAGGGCAGAGGCATCAATTGAACTAGCATAGGGTGGAGGCATCTCTGCAGTGACTGGTACAGGGTGGAAACATTGGGTGATGTAGGTATCAGTGTGCAGGTGGAAAGATGAGATTAGCTGCGTATTCAGGATAGATTGAGAAGGGAGGGTTTCAGTTAGAACAAAGCATTAAATATTGGCGTAAAGGAAAGATCTCAGTCAACATACCCAAGACTGCAGGAGGTTATTGTAGTGCCATACCTTGAGTTGAATTATCAGATTTAGGTGCTTAGTAGATGTGGAAACACAGGTGTTTAGACAGCGGCCAGACAATGGTTCTTTGTATATTGATGGGGTGATGTCCCGAATGAGATGTATAATTTGGCGCTATCAACATAGAGGTTGGTACTGAAAACCAAATCTACTGATATTTGGTCTGAAAAGGGCCGTGTGGAGAAAAGAGAGGAGAGGACCATGGACTGAACCCAGAAGAAATCCAACAACAAGAGGGGAAGTAGAGTCGGCAAGCGGCACACCGAAAGAGCAGACATAGGAAGAAAAGCAAGAGAGAGCAGTGTCCTTAATGTCAAAGGTGGAGAATACTGAGGAGGACTGGTGTTCTACAGTCTAAACCACAATGAGATCTAGAAGAATCAATAGAGAATAGATGAAATTCCATTTAGAGTGTGGAAACCAGATTGTAAGGGGTCAAATAGAGAGCAGAGAGATACAGACAATACAGAGGTTAAATTCTTCCGGTTCCATTTGCCTTTTGGCCGGCAGAGAACTGATAGTTGGGCTTGGCTTCCCTCTTCTCCTAGAAGGGAGGAAGCGCTCCTGCCAGTCACATCACAGCTAGAGACAAGTCTGACCTGCAGTTAGTAACAAGGATGGATTACGACAGATCTCCCGGGACACATTTTCTACATTTGGTGCTCCATTAATATATATGTGTACCGCTTCAGACGTAGGACAATAGTAGGATCTTGGTTTTGGGGGTAGGTTAACTTATCCAAAAAAAATTTGAAAACATCTTGACCTATCATGGAAGAGAGTCTCACGTGAACTGGAAAGTTTTTGAAAGTTCCCAAAATTAGAAATAGGGAAAGTCGTGGAATTATCCAAACCTCCTATCAGTCGTACCAGGGAAGAACACTGCAGTCTCCTCAGTCTGAAATGACGGATGACAGGAAACAGTAGATTATACTCGGCTGCATAGCAGTTACAGTTACAGTAGACTGTCTGTCTAGAGTCCCTTTAATTGAAGTAGACCCGATAAATAGGAATTTCTTCGAGTAGATGAGTCAGAGCTAAAGAGACTGTGAGGTCTGTTCTCCTGATTCCGACATCTCAGTAGGTTCTGAAGGGCTTTGCTCAGGTTTCTTGCTCCTTGTATCTTCTTCTCTGTGTAGATAAAAATAAAAACAGTTTTATTATATATTTACATAAAATAATTACAATGCAATTACAATATTTATCACTAAATAATTGTTCTAGGATCACGGGGGAAATTAATCGATGACTTAAAGGAAATGATTCACTAAAAATTTGGTCTGTCAGTTAAAACCAGACAGTGACACATCTCCTTTTTCATTTAGTTTGTTTTTATTTCCTGAACATGATTATGGGGGCGGCCATCTGGCATGAGCTGTTCTTAAAGGGGTATTCTCATCTTGGACAATGGGGGCATATGCTAGGATGTGCCCCCATTGTTTATAGGTGCAGGTCCCACCACTGGGACCCGCCACCTAATCGAGACGAGCGGGGAGCACTGCACCTGAGGACTCCAGGTTTCCCGGGGCCGGCCACCACCAGGCGAGCTCCCTGCTGGGATCATAGAATGAATGGGAGCGCCTGCGCTGCGCGCCACCGCACCCGTTGATTCCTATGGAGTGAAGATAGCCGAGCCAGTGTTGGCTATTTTCGCTGGCCCATTGAAATGAATGGAGGCTGCGCATGCACTTTGGGGCCCCGTTCTTGATATAGGTGCGGGTTCTAGCGATCCTAGATATGCCCCCATTGTCCAAATGAGAAAACCCTTTAACAACATTTACACAGCATTAAAAAAACTGCTTTAAGGCTACTTTCACACTAGCGTTTAAAATTCCGGTATTGAGTTCCGTCATAGGGCTCAATACCGGAATAAAACGCTCCAGTTTTGTCCCCATTCATTGTCAATGGGGACAAAATAACTGAAAACAACGGAGGCTCCTGAAAGCATTAGTCCGTCTTCAGACCGGAGAACAAACCGCAG
>ONZH01008323.1:0-22552 GCA_900303285.1 Rhinella marina
GCGACTTTGCCAGCACTGTGCGCAGGCCAGTGAATGTTTTTAGAAATCTGTGCACCACTAGATTTAGCATATGTGCCATACAGGGAGCATGCGAGAATTGACCCAGGTTCAGCGCTGCCACTATATTTGTCCCATTGTCACTCACTACCTTGCCCACTTCCAGCTGACGTGGAGTCAGCCAGTGCGCTATTTGCTGCTTCATGTAATGCAGCAAGCGCTGGCCTGTGTGGCTGCTACTGCCAAGACAAACTAAGTCTAACACTGCATGGCAGCGTTTCACCTGACACATGTGATATGAAGGAGCGTGGGTAACTCGCTGCCCTGACGCTCCAGCAGGTGGACTGCCCGTGGAGGTGGAAGCAGATAGTTGTTGGGTGCTCTGCTGCAATCCTGGCTGGAAAGCAAGTGGAGGTGCCAACAGCAATTGACCGGGTTGCTGGGGTGTTCCTGCCTCGCTGCCACTAAATACATTCAGCCAGTGGGCAATAAAGGACATGTATTGCCCCTGGCCGTAAGCACTGCTCCAGGTGTCCACCGTGACGTGCACCGTGCTGCAGAGAGACAGCTGCAGGGAACGTTCAATATTCTCTGGCACGTGGGAGTAAAGGGCGGGGATATCTTTGTTTGAAAAGTAATGCCGGCTAGGGACCTGACAGCGTGGCTGAGCGCAAGCCATTAGCTCCCTAAAAGCTGGGCAGTCAACCAGCTGGTACGGCAGAGACTGCACAGCCAGTAACTTTGTCAGATGACCGTTCAGTTTGCGGACTCGGATTACTTGTGGCGTAAAACTGCTTCCTGGCAACACACTCGGCAATGGACGGCTGCCGAATGAGAGGAGGTGGAGACATGCACACACTGGGCGACGATGAGGTGGATGTACTACTTACACCCCGGGATGCGGGCTGAGCTATGACCCTGGATGCGGCCTGCCTTACAGAAGGGACACCCAGAGAAGTAACCAGCTCTTTACTATTATTGGGCTGCTCTAAATTGCCGGCATGACGCTACTTCAAATGGTTCCACAGAGCAGTGGTCCCAACATTTGCGGCATTCCCATGGCTCAATTTATGCTTCAGAAATTACATGTGGCCATACTGCTATCCCCCGGCAGATGGTAAAATACTTCCACACACCCGACGTGCGCCCTCCACAGCTGGCCAAGCTTCTCGCATGTTTACTTTGGGGTCTCGCTAGTTCCCAGGGAAGCACTAGCCCTGGGCCTAACTCGCCTCTGCCCTCTGTTGCTGCCACTACTAGTACCACCCTCCGCCTCTGAGCTCAAATCCTCCTCCGCTTCACAGGTGCTCCGGCCTAACACATCAGATTCCTCATCAGACTCCTCCACAACACATTTTTGCAAATTAGACAGTTCCCCACCAACTGACAATTCTGGGCAGTCCAAAATCTGACTGCCCTCTAAGAAATCCTCAGGGAGGCTGTCCTCTATAACCGCCGGATTATAAGTTGGGCTTCGGTGGCTTTTTTTCCTAGAAATTGCTGAAGGGACAACCACTAGGAGGGAACACTGAAGCCCGAGAGGTGGGCAGAAAATGACGGGGTTTGCTTGAGTGGAATGGTGGAGCAGGACGAGTCTGAACCCCTGGCTACATATGGACACTGTATCAGCAGATGACAGCAGATCATCCGGCTGAGACTGAGATGAGCGTGCCATCCACTCCACTACCTCATCTGCTTTCTCCTCCACTACAATGTTGCACCTTGGTGGGTTAGCCCGGTGGAACAACGGCCAAGTATTGGGAATATTACTAGCAGATGCCTCCGGCTACAGGTCTTTTGGCAGCTGCTGCCCTGTGCCACCTTCTCCTTTTTTAAAAGCTGAAAGGTCTGGCTGGAACTGGACCCCTTTTGCTTATCCATGCCAAAGAATTTTTAATTCACTCTGTGGCCCTGCAACTGGTCTTTGTCCCTGTCTCTCCCTGCCTGATTATTACTAGCCCTGACCTGGCCCCGCCTGGCCCTGCACTTGCCCTGCAGTATCCCTGATATATGTATGATAGATTCCCACTACAATTACACCCCAGTTAGAAGAACACAGTGTCTCTGAACTTCACAAATTCACAACAGTGCTTCTGCTCACCTCAGCAGTCGCAGCAGAAATGAAGCGTCACTGGCTTACTGAGCCTGAGCCAATCGGAGCAAGTCCAGCCTACTAGGTCAGGTGACCGCTTTCTTCCCGGGCTTTTGCGCGCGATAAACGAACGAACAGTAAAAGATCGCTACTAAAATGAATTCGTATGCAACAGCGTATACAGTAACTAATTCGTACGCAATTGCGTATAATTTATAGGACAAACTACGTAGCGAATGCGTACAAAGCCGAAGCGAATCGACTAATATTCGGATTCGGTTCACAGCTGAAAAATCCCAAGAATCGATACGAATCTACGAAGCGGCGAATAGATTCGCTCATCTCTACTTGTTAATATTAATAGTTTATTGTCCTTGCAAGCATATTCATTTTAATAGAAACTCAGCCGGGCTGTTATAGGGCCAAAACATTCTGCAGCACTTTACAGTTGGGGAAGTAACAATGAAAGTCGTTTTGTTGTTTGGGTTATCCACTCTTGTTTCATGGGTGAAGCATTGGCTATCTACAATTTTGCTAAAAGCTTTCTTGATACAAAAAAAAGGTTTTAAAATCTGGCTTAATTGCACCACAAAATATATTTATATTATTTGGTATACACAAAATACATAAATTGATGCTTCTTTATTTACCCCAAACACATGGTCAACAAAAAAGGCACCATTGTCCCAGTAATGTAAAGCTTTGGGCTAAGATATGCCACCAATGTCTGATACCTGCAGGTCCCACATTTGGGACCTGCAACTATCTCTAAAACAGAACCTGCAAAGTGAAGGATAGTGGACCATGCATGAATGGCAGCCCTCCATTCCTTTCTGGGGTAGTGTCAAAAATAGCCGAGTCGTGAGCTCAGCTATTTTCGAAAGTACCATAGAAATGAAAAGGAAGCACACCACATAAGCGCAGCCACCGCTGCATTCAATTCTATGGGGCTGATGGGAATAGCACGCTGCTTGGCTATTTTTGCCATTTCCATACAAATGAATAGAGGATGACCACGAGTGTGCAGTATGCTCTCCTTCACTTTCCAGCTCTGTTGGACCCGCAGCTATCAGACATTGATGGCATATCCTAGTGATATGCCTCCAGTGTTTGAGATGACACAACCCCTTTAAGTTTTTTATGTAGCCTCACATTTTTTAATCAAATCCCTGCCCATCACCACTCCCTCTATTAATGTTATTGCATCCGATTGATCCACCAACCTCTCTTATTTTTATTAGACACACCATATTTTAATTTAATATATCTAAATATATCCCTTTGTGTTAATCCACTAATTTGCGCTTGATTGATTTTTGTAATTCCTTTGTGTATCCAAAAACTATTGCCCCTCTCTTCCCCCAAAAAAACGAATTACCAGAATATTGTGATTATCTCATAACAAAATAATATCCAGTGATCTTATTTTACAGATCTTTTTGACTTCTTCCCATATGCACTGCAAGATCAAGTTTATTGGTGAGAAATTAATAACTGAAATAAGAATTGTGTGCCACTCGTTCCTATAACATTAAATCCCTTGACCAGATTTGTTGTTTTACATCATTCTGGGAAATTTCTAAATTGTAAAGAAAGCTAGTATACTTTAAAATTTGGAATTGCTTTCACCATATCTATAACGTAGTTAAATGAAGGAACTGGAAAAAACTCTTTAAGATATTTTCTATATCTAAAATAAAATCTATTTTCTTTCCTCATAGCTATATAGTTGAATTGCTTATAACATACAATATTAGTGGGAGTAATATAATTTTAATCAATAAGATTCTACTTGCATTTTTCAGAGGTAATTTGTTCCATTATTTTATCTTATCTTAGATTACCTTTAGTAATTGAACCAAGTTTAGCTTTGTATAATCTATGATCTTATTACATATTTCTACCCTGAGGTATGTAAAATTTCTTTTTTACACCACTTTTAAATGTATTTTTTTTAAAATCCAGATATAGAATTTTGCCTAGTCTGATGTATAGAGGCGGTGAGCACGTTCTTATTCTGCTTTCAATGATGCTGTGAGCACAGTATAGTAATAGTACAGTTAGACTGGAACTCATAACATCACAGCATTAAGATACAGTGAGTTCGTCTCAGACAAGCCATGGTTGGTTCAGGAAGTGTGCCTGTCACACAGATGACATTTCATGGACTGCACATGGCCATATAAAAGAAGCCAAAAGGCCCCTTTACATGGGCCAACTGACTGGGCAAGTATTGGGATCAAATTGCTGCATTTAATCACTACAACAGTTGCTTGGCCCATACCGATTTATTGTTTCTAGGCAGCAGATCACCAAATGATGTGCTGCTCTATGACAGTGATTTTGGGTGCCGCATTAATGATGCTTTCACCCGATGAACAAGCAATATTTAGTGATCGGTGGCACCTTTACACAGGGTAGTTATTGGGAATGAGTGTTGATAGAAATGTTCCAGCTGGATAATTCGCCCAGTCATTGGCCCTTGTAAAGCGTTCTTTATGGTAACTATAGCAGATCACCTTCATCCTGTATCACACACACTTGTTACTGAAAAATCATTCAACCCACATACCATGCTCTGCAGGTGACAAATGGATATTCTCTAAAGGAAGCACACAATTTCAGATAGATATTAGAATGACTTATAATCATACTCACATTTAACACGTTAATTTTATGATCCTATGATTGAATATGGGTGTAATTTTCAATGTCTAAATTAGTTATTAAAAAATGGCAAATTGTGTGTGAAAATGTTTGAATTGTGTTTTTATTTTATGTAGAAAGGCTAATAATGCCTTTCCTCAAATAATTTTTTATTGCCTTCTATTTATATACTGTGGTTGGATGAGTCCCTCCATTCATATTTATGTACATGAACAACAATAAAATAGAAATCCACCTCACAATGTCTTCTACAGTGAAAACATATAACAATCACAAGTATAACCGTTACACATTGATCAAATATACCAGCAGAAAGGATTTATTATTTTAAACCTGTTTTTCAAGAGGATGTAGCAATGCTGCAATATCAAACACAGCCAAAAGCAAAAATGGTGCAGTTCCTGGAACAAAATCAACCATTTGTCTACATTTTACTGGCATGTTTTGCAATTGCTTTTTAGCTTCTTTTTTTTACATCATGTAGTTTTGTGTTTTTTAAAGTGTTTTCAAAAATATCATTAAATATACAGTACGAGTGGTGAAACTCAATGTTTGGAAACAAAAAAAGCCAGAAACACCACCACAAAGACTGTAGCAAAAATACAGATGACCAAAAATAGCAGCTTGCATTTCTTCTGACATTTTTACAGGCCAAAAAAGAGTGCAAATTCATATGTGTCTCTTAAAAGAGTTTTTTGAGATTATAAGATCATATAGTTGCCATCCTGTATGTGGAACTTCCTGTTCCTTTATCCAACCAAACCCATGATCCAGCTAGTTTATAGCTTTGCCCATCCAGCAGGTTACATAAACGTTCCCTATTAGGCTAGGGCTACATGGTGACACTGGTCGTGCGACACCTGTCGCGGCCAGGATCGCTGAGTAGCGGGGATCCCATAGAAATTAATGGGATCCCCACTGCAGTCGCAAGAAGTCTAGCCCTGTTGGATTTCTTGCGACTGCGGCGCCGATCCCTTGCATTTCTATGGGATCCGGGCTACTCAGCGATCCTGGACGCGACAGGTGTCGTGCAACCAGTGTCGCCGTGTAGCCCTAGCCTTACTGCCCCTGTTGTTGCTTTGACACGCCCATGAACAGAACATTACAGGAAATAAGTAACAGCTGCGTGGACATGGTCGTCCAGAACAGATGGTAGATGCAATGAAGATAAAATAAATTCATTGTAAAATTACAGCTACCTTCATAAATAATTATTGCAAAGATGTTGATGCAAACTGGAAAACCCTCTTTAACTAGAGAAAAAAGCCATTGAAACAGCCTGTTTTGTTTTGTTTTTGTTTTTAAATACTCCATATGTGTTTTATGGGGAAAGGGGGTTTATTGTTTATTTTTTTTAAACATAGGTGTTTTTGTTTAGACATTTTTTCCCTCTATGGGTAAGGAGATAAAAATGCCAGCTTTTTTCACAATAAACACCAGTTAAAAAAAAAGAGAAAAGCAATTGTCTTCACTGCATTTCATATTATGCATAGACTTTCAGCTAACATCTCTGCAGTCAGTGTTTTAACCGTAAAAAACCTACAAAATCTGCTTTTGCATAGAACAACACTATAACCACAAAAGAGCAGAAAAATGCTGTAAAAATTCCTATGTATGTTGTCGGCCTAAAGGAGACAGGTTCACTAATGTTTTAAACAACAAGAATACCAGAATTAGCATTATTTGATGTACAAGATAATCAAATTACACCTAACTTTAAATATATAACATTGACTATTTCTTATGGCGTGGTTGTGTTTAGCCAAGATGGGTAAATCAGAAGCTCAACCAAATCTGCAGAGAGTCATGAATATTATCAATCAGCATATGTTATATGAAATCATACTTGCATGGGATTGTAAATCATATTACAGAAAACTGAGGGATTGGCAGCCCTGGTCGCAAAGTAGATTTACTAGGATATGCCCAAAGTGAGATTTTCTCATTATTTATAAGATTTTTATAGGGGGTGATCTCCCCCTCCTCGTATATGAAACAATTTTTTATTATATATCTATATATGGTATTTTTCTTTTTTTTGTTCCTGTTACTAAATCAAATAAAATATTTTAAAAGTCTGTTGACAATAATTCCACTCGCAGAGCAGCAAACCAGTGATTCACCTGAACATAATATACTAGTAAATATATACTAGTTAATGCTATTTAAAAAGTATTTAATCAGTGCTTAGAATAATATATCACTCCCAAAGTATAATTTAAACAAATGTTGGATTATTGAGAATCTATTCAAACTGTTCATTTTTTTCCTCAAATATATTCACCACAGAAAATCATTTCCACCAAGGAAAAGCAGATTCTTTAGCTGGACTAAATTATCCTTTAGCTGAAAAGATGGGAATGGAAAGGCACGCTTGACCTTTGACTTCTTTCCAACAGCGACTGTGAAACAAAACTTATCCAAGACCATTATTCCTATCACAAGTCTTATATATATTCCAAAAAATACAAACTGAGAACACCTTGGTACATCCTGCAGCGTGGCTGCTTTCTGAATTCATCTTTATAAAGTGCCATAAACATATGTCAGAAAAAATATGCTATACTATGAACAATCATTTGGAAAAAAATGGAAGACAGTAGATCACAAGGACACATGGCTCTATGCATCACACAGGTATTGTAGCATTGCTTTTGTTTAGAATTAGTAATAGTTTTGTATTACTATGTGTTAGTGGTTATTTTTATTGAATGTGACAAATTCAGAACTATCAGTCTTCTTTATTCAGCATAATATTTTTCTGTTAATTAGTAGGATAATGTAGAGGACTATTTCATAATTATGTAATGTTCTGAAAGGGGTTGGCCCAACTGGGACATTGATGATATATCGCTAGGATATGCCATCAATATCAGATAGGTGCAGGTCCCATGTGCCTATCTCCATGCATGTGTGCCAGCCACCCTGTATTCACTGCTTTGGAAGTTCAGAAAATAGCTACATTCCCGCTCAGTTATTTTCAGAACTCCCATAGTGAATGGAGAGCATGCCTCACATATCTAGTATGCTCTCCTTCACTTCAGGATCTCCATCCTGGAGATAGGAGCGTGGGACCCCCACTTATATGACATGGATACATATTGTAATGATATGCATCAATATCTCAAATGGGCCAGCCCCTTTAAATAAACCGACACATTCTCATGATAGATCCACTTTAAATTCAGTATTCCAGCTTAGTAATCACAGTAAATATGCATATATGAAATATCAAAAGTGAATATAATTTTAATGTATAAAACACAAACCACAAGTATTAAAAATTATATATGTCTTACATGAAGCTATGACTTATTGGTTCTAAAACTACTAATTTCTCAAGTGATATATTAAATGTAAATCTTTCATCCTTTTTAAATAATTAAACAGCTTCTAAATAACCATAAGGAATGAGATACTTTAAAATATACATAGCAATCTAACTTATACTACTTATACTAATTTATAATAGCACTTTCATGACAGCTTTACTACCAAGTTTAACACTTCGATAGATACCTTAGGATTCTAAGATTTCAGACATGGTAAAGCCTTGTGACTTTGACACTGATCTCACATTTTGCACATTATTATTTCAGGTGTAATACCTCACTTGACCTCTTAGGCCTATGTGACACTCTGTGGAACAATTTATACTTTACTTTTAAAGTTTGAGATAAACTAAACATGGCACTGCTAGCACACTTGAATTTTTTATTGTTTTGTAGACAACGTAAAATGACAATGTATAATCATAGTCTTAGAGGACAAAATAATTGCTTATAGCATTCTGTATAGCTTTCTGATCACTCATGATGTGAACAAAGGAAATAGCATTTCTGACACTGTCTGATTCTACAGTATGCTGTCATATTAGTTTAATATGGCTAATCCTAATCAGTGCATCAAGTTTGCATTATCTAATTGGAGACCATTTTTTTAAACTATTGGTTGATTAAAAAAAGACAATATACAAAAGAGAATCTGGGGAATTTATCAATTGTTGCACTCCAGAATTCTGGCTTCTGGCCAAATAGAACATGTGACATTTTGGGTATATCTGTGCAAAACTTTTGCAATATTTTGGACTTTTTACACCGTCACTCTAGTTTTGCTAAGTGGCCGGGAAAGTGGATGTGGTTAGGGATCAGCAACCTCCAGCACTCCAATTCCTATAAAACTACAACTCCTATCATGCATGCTTACTGTGCTGTTCTTGTAACTCCCATAGAAATGTAAGGAGGATTCAGCGAGTTGTAGTTTCAAAACAGCTGGAGTGCCGGAGGCTGTTGATCCCTGGGTTAGGCTACTTTAACACTTGCATTGTTAATTCAGGTACTGAGATCCGGCAGAGGATCTCTATACCTGAATTAAACTGATCTGTTTTGATTTTGCACATCAGGATGCATCCGTTCCATTAGGATGCAGTTGTGTGATATCAAAACTGAAAAAAAAGAACGATCAGGCACTAAATACATTGAAAGTCAATGGGTGACGGATCCATTTTTTTAGTCTCCTAAAAAAACTGATCCGTCACCATTGACTTACATTGGGTTCAGTACCTGATAAGTTTCTTTCAGTTTTTATGACCAGACACAAAACTACAGCTTGCTGCGGTTTTCTGTCTGCTCACAAAACTGAAAGCTGCCTGAACTCAAGACATCCTGATGCACCCTGAATGGATCTCTTTCCATTCAGAATGCATGGGGACAAAACTGATCATTTTTTTCTGGTATTGAGATCCTCTGACGGATCTCAATAGCGGAAAACCACAACGCAAGTGTCAAAGTAGCCTAAGCCTCTTAGGCTGATTTAAGGCCAGTTTATCAACTGGAACTTTTTAAAAGGTCTGAAAAATCCTACTTCAGTAGGTTGTTGTGTAGGAAAAAAAGGAGAACTATGGAGTAAATATATAGACTAAAGTAGAATGCCTAAAAATGCACAAAAGTAAAATAATGTGCAACATTTGATACATTTGCAGCAAATTATTCTAACACAGAGTAAAGAAAACTGACTTCAAAAATAGCCCTCATGATAAATCACCCCCAATATTCCTATCACATCTAAATAATTATTTTTGGGGTGTTTTATTTCAAGATCACACCAGCTACTGGTGTGATGACCAGCTACTGGTGTGATGATCTTGGGAGGCACCACAACTGACAATCCACATGAATCTGCTGGGAAACAGCTGTTTCACCCAGAACACACCTGTTTTGCAATGAAATAATGCATCCATTTAACAATTTAAAAACCAATACATTGGGATGCTCCCACGGTTTTCATCTGCATTGCATCTGCATCAGTGTCTTTCCCATGTGGCCCCCTAATGCCTTCCACTTCTGCTGATAAGATTGTTTTGTTTGTTCTCTATTGTTTACTTAGGAAAACTAAATCTCAGTTGAGGTGAGTGGCAAACACAAGTGTTGCTACTTTTTTACACCAGAAAAGAGTTATAAAAGTAGACTGAAACCTATGGCAGGTCTGCGTTGGTGTAGATTTCAGGCTAGGCTCCCACACTGCTGGAGAATGCACACAATTTATGATGAGGCCTGCCAGTAAAACGCCAGCCTATGATAAATTTACCCCATAATTCTTTGCTGCTTTAAAATGTTTGTTTACCCTACAATAGAAATTTTATTAGTGGCATTGTCTACCATTAATTTTAGCTTAACTGGGTCATTGTTAACAACTTAAAACTTAAATATCTTTTTTTAGATGTTAAAATGTGTAAGGCATACAAACTGTTAAATCTACAGTGCATTCTATTTTGTTTTTTTCTTGTATTTTTTACCTACACTCTTCAACATTTAAATTGCAACATCAAGAAGGACAAGCTATAAGGTTATGCAAAACCAGGTTATGCTCCAATTTGTGGCATGTGGGAGGGGTATAAAATCCAGATTGAAAGCTAAGTTTGTGGTGGCCTCTTCACACTCGAGATACTGTGCATCAGTATTATAAGTAGGTGATAGGCGTCACCCTTAGAATCAGTTCACATTTCACTTATTTGGTCAGTTAGGGGCCAAAAGTGAACAAAACAACCTATTAATACCTCATACTCTGTGTAAATAACCAGAGAAAACCCATAGAACCAAACAACACAGCAGAAACACTAAAACGCTATGGGATAATAATATACTACAAAAAGGTCCTTAAAAAATTACAAAACTTTATTAGTATATTATAATAATATCAATCATACAAGGAGATATGGCCAGATGGAAATAAAGACAAACATAGAAATCTGCTGAAGGAGAGTCAATCTGAGATGTAAACAGAGGTATCCAAAAAATAAATATAATAATGATAATTGGTTTCGGCAGCCATCAAAACAAAATCAGTTTTTATACATGACAAAATGTTGATGTTGAGTTCAGCACAGGACAGTCAACGTTAAAAAAATAAATAAATGATAATTGGTTTCGGCAGCCGTCAAAACTACCAAGTACTGATACCCATGTACCATCTCAGAAACATGCACGGTGTCCACATTGTATATATCAATGTCAAAACATAACTCACATAACCATAGGTCATGTGAGATTATTACAGGATCAGGAAAATATATATAAATTAATACTGGTCAATTGGCCCCTAACAGAATAATACATAGAGGCTAAAGTAGTGGCATATAGTGACCAATTCACATACCCTGAGACATATTTGGACCAGTAACAAGGACTCCTCTCGATCACCAAAACCTCCGTGCACGTTTCACCGCCAGGCTTCGTCAGGAGGTGGGTGTATATTAAAATTGCAGGATATATATATAGCAAAGGCATACGATGGTAAGTATAATCACCTGGTTGTTCGCCATCACGGGCGTGGGTTCGTCATGATGGCCGCCATGTACCTTCCGCGCGTCCTCACGTCCCTACTGCGCATGACCGCAGCAAGTATCACTATAATGGAGCGCATCCGGAACAGAGCGGGCAGCGAACCACGACCCGGCAAATCTGTCAGGGATAACTTGGTCTAAAGCCAAAGATTCTCACATATATGGGTGGAAGAAACAAAGTTGTTTCACAGAGGAGAGGCGAATATAAACACGGCCGAGAAGAGAAACAAAAATCAAAAAAAGTGAAACAAAAGAGAATGATGTTTTGGATAAAACACCCATATAAAGTGACAATGTACATTATAATATCAAAGAAAAACAATAATAAAAGTAAATTCATAAAATCCCACAATCCATTCTAATAAATACATTACAGTGAATATTTCATAAACCTATGATAAATAGTGAAAATATCGCAAAATCCCCCAAGGTATCTAGTGAATAATAGAGTGCAACAGTAAATCAATGCAATTATATATAAAAACAATTATAAACAATTATAGACAAAAACAAGTGCATCAAGTGTAGACTCAATCTTCCTTATATCTCCCCTCGCTGTCTTCATTCCGTTTACTCCTTTATCTTCTCCTCCATCCAACCCATGGGAATAGTCTTTAGCATCAACCAATGCCCCCAAAGAAAATATACCTCAAAAAAGAAATAAACAATAAAAAGATTAAAAACAAAAGAATATAATATCCTGCATTAAAATCACGCAAAAATTTACAGAAAAGGTTTGAAGCTTTTTGTTTCGTATAATCCCTCAGGACTCATAGTACCCAATAATACAATCCACTTGGTCTCCCTCCGCAGAAGGGCCTGTTTAATGTCCCCACCTCTAGAACCTAACCGGATTCTATCAATGCCCCTCACTTTAAGTGCACTTGGGTCACATGCATGAAATCGACGAAAGTGTTTGGGGACCAATTGTAAGTCCTCCAAATCCTTCTCATGAACCTCTTTGGCTGCCTGGATCTTGCTTGCATGTTCTAATATCCTCACCTTTAAAGTCCGTGTGGTCATGCCAATATACATTAACTCATACGAGCACGAGATGAGATATATTACAGCCTCAGTATTACATGTGATATTGTGAACAATCTTGTATTCCCTTGTTTTTGCAGAGTCCCAAAAAGTGGTGGAACGAGTAACATATTTAAATGCAGCACAGGCCCCACATGAGTAGGACCCCCACTTAGGGCCCTTGTCTCCGAAAAGTCCCCCACTAGAGGCCGAAGTATAACGGTTCCTGGTCAGAAAATATTTCAGATTCTTTGACCTTTTCCATGTGATTTGTGGGTATGATGGGTAAAATCCCCGCAAAATCCCTATCTGTCCGGAGAACCGGCCAATGTTTGTTCAAGATATTACGAATAGTGCGCAACTCCCCGTTAAATGGTGTTATAAACCGCACAGTCGAATCACATTGCTGTATTTTATGTTTCTTTTTGCTTACCAGGAGATTATCCAGGGACACTTCTCTCGCTCTCTCATATCCCTGATTAATTGTCTTCCATCGATATCCCCTTTCTAAAAAGCGTGTCATCAAAGACTGGGATTGTTTCTCAAAATCCTCCTTCTCTGAACAGATATGCTTCCAGGAAATGATCCACTGGAATGGCCTGGATGACCTTTGGATAATGGGATTATGTCGTATGGAGCAGCAAATTTACTGCCGTCTCCTTCCTAAAGACATTAGTGGAAACACTTCCATCAGGTTTTTTTATGATTTTAATATCAAGAAAATCCACCTCCAATTTACTGAACTTCCATGTTAATTTGATATTTTGGTCATTACTGTTCAGGTTATTAAGAAAGTGCTCAAGGTGGAGGGATGATCCTTGCCAAATAAAGAAAATATCATCTATATACCTAGACCAGAGGAGTACGGCGTCATGACCCGGGGTATTAAGGACCGTATCTCTTTCCCACAGCCCCAGGAACAAATTAGCATAAGAGGGCGCACAAGACGCCCCCATAGCTGTCCGCTGGAGCTGTAGGAAGAGGCGGTCCTTAAATAAAAAATAATTGTGGGTCAACAAAAGTTCAAGTAACGTCAAAACAAATTCAACCAAATCATTACCATAATCAGACATGGATAAATAAAATCTTGACGCCTGTACTCCTCGGTCGTGGCATATAGATGTATAAAAGAAGTAAATATAGTGTTGTCTAATAGGATGTTCTACAATTAAGCCCTCCAACATCTTTGCACTGATGATACCAAATTGATAGCCTTCCAGCAAGATATTATCCAAATCCTTCTTATATTGGATCGTGGGGTCTTTATCTAGTCTCATATAACATCTCCTATCATTCAACTGACGGAAAGCCTCCCTTTCGTACATATGCACTGGTCAGATCACAACATTGCCCCCTTTGTCGGACGGTTTGATCACCACCTCTTTTAAATCTATAAGTCCTATTAGAGCCTGTCTCTGTAGCCTGGTCAGATTATGATTACCTCTATTCGGCATGTTATTAAATAAATCCTGTTGGACCAGTTTTACAAAGACATCAACCGCCGGAGAAAGTGATTTAGGGGGGACATGCTGTGACTGCCGATGCAAATGCACAGGAAGCTTGCCATCCTCCTGTCCTACCTGTTTCTGTAATAAGGATTCCAAGTCCTGAATGGCCTGTCTCTCAGAAGGGGACGTACAGAATAACATATCCTGTTCTCTCCTGAAATATTTCTTGAAGAGGAGTTTATGGGAAAACAACTCCAGATCCTTGATAACGTCAAATAAATCAAATCTTCCAGTGGGGGAGAATGATGAGCCCTTTTCTAATATCTGCTGTTGAGGAATAGTTAGATTAATCTGCGACAAATTGATTACCTTTAATTTCTCGATCTTTTCTCCCTGTTGTTGAATCTCCCGATCTTTCTCTTTTGAGCCGGGGTACGCAGATTGTAGCCTGGACCCTCTGAGTCTGGCGCCCACCCGGGCGCCAAACGCCCTCCTACAAAAGATGCTCCACATTCTTCTTCTGATGTTACTGAGGAGAAAGATTGGGACCGTGATCTAGGTCCCACCCTGGTACTATTTCTCTGCCACCTAAACACTCGATTTTCTTGGTAGTCACTTAGGTCTCTCTGAAATTTTTTTGATTTAGTGGTCTGAATCTCCTTCTCCCACTTATTCGACTGTGCGGTTCATAACACCATTTAATGGGGAGTTGCGCACTATTCGTAATATCTTGAACAAACATTGGCTGGTCCTCTGGACAGATAAGGATTTTGCGGGGATTTTACCATCATACCCACAAATCACATGGAAAAGGTCAAAGAATCTGAAATATTTTCTGACCAGGAGCCATTATACTTCGGCCTCTAGTGGGGGACTTTTCAGAGACAAGGGCCCTAAGTGGGGGTCCTACTCATGTGGGGCCTGTGCTGCATGTAAATATGTTACTCGTTCCACCACTTTTTGGGACTCTGCAAAAACAAGGGAATACAAGATTGTTCACAATATCACATGTAATACTGAGGCTGTAATATATCTCATCTCGTGCCCGTGTGAGTTAATGTATATTGGCATGACCACACGGACTTTAAAGGTAAGAATATAAGAACATGCAAGCAAGATCCGGGCAGCCAAAGAGGTTCATGAGAAGGATTTGGAGGACTTACAATCGGTCCCCAAACACTTTCGTCGATTTCATGCATGTGACCCAAGTGCCCTTAAAGTGAGGGGCATTGATAGAATCCGGTTAGGTTCTAGAGGTGGGGACATTAAACAGGCCCTTCTGCGGAGGGAGACCAAGTGGATTGTATTATTGGGTACTATGAGTCCTGAGGGATTAAATGAAACAAAAAGCTTCAAACCTTTTCTGTAAATTTTTGCGCGATTTTAATGCAGGATATTATATTCTTTTGTTTTTAATCTTTTTATTGTTTATTTCTTTTTTGAGGTATATTTTCTTTGGGGGCATTGGTTAATGCTAAAGACTATTCCCATGGGTTGGATGGAGGAGAAGATAAAGGAGTAAACGGAATGAAGACAGCGAGGGGAGATATAAGGAAAATTGAGTCTACACATGATGCACTTGTTTTTTTCTATGTCTCAGGGTATGTGAATTGGTCACTATATGCCATTACTTTAGCCTCTATGTATTATTCTGTTAGGGGCCAATTGACCAGTATTCATTTATATATATTTTCTTGACCCTGTAATAATCTCACATGACCTATGGTTATGTGAGTTATGTTTTGACATTGATATATACAATGTGGACACAGTGCATGTTTCTGAGATGTTACATGGGTATCAGTACTTGGTAGTTTTGACGGCTGCCGAAACCAATTATCATTTATTTATTTTTTAACGTTGACTGTCCTGTGCTGAACTCAACATCAACATTTTGTCATGTATAAAAACTGATTTTTACAAGCGTGCATATTCTTAGCTTCCAACTTCAGTTCTCTGTACTAGGCCCTTCTGGGTCCAAAAGAATACTGCTCCTATTAATGCCCCCACCGTCAATTGTCTATTTGGAAACATACTGGGTGCAATCAAGTGCGGCCTCCTCCTCCTCAACTTGTCTCTTCTCAACCCTACTGGTTCACCAGGCCCTCAAAAATAATGTTTTCAAGGGTCTGTTCACCAGCAGGCCATCAAAAATAATGTTTTCAATGGTCTGTTCATCACCAGGCCTTCTACCATAATGTTTTCAAGGGTCTGTTCACCACCAGTCCCTCAAAAATAATGTTTTAGGGTCTGTTCACCACCAGGCCTTCAACCATAATGTTTTCAAGGGTCTGTTCACCACCAGGTCTTCAACCATAATGTTTTCAAGGGTCTGTTCACCACCAGGCCTTCAACCATAATTTTTTCAAGGGTCTGTTCACCACCAGTCCCTCAAATATAATGTTTTCAAGGGACTGTTAACCACCAGTCTCTCAAAAATAATGTTTTAGGGTCTGTTCACCAACAGGTCTTCTACCATAATGTTTTCAAGGGTCTATTCCACACCAGGCCTTTTTTTTTTTTTTTAAGGCCAACAGCCTTTCTAACCACAATTTTAAAGGAAGGCCAACAGCCTCTCTAACCACAATTTTTAAGGAAGGCCAACAGCCTCTCTAACCACAATTTTTAAGGAAGGCCAACAGCCTCTCTAAACTCAATTTTTACCCAGGGCAAACAGCCTCTCTAACCACAATTTTTAAAGAAGGCCAACAGCCTCTCTAAACTCAGTTTTTATCCAGGGAAAACAGCCTCTCTAACCACAATTGTTAAGGAAGGCCAACAGCCTCTCTAACCAAAATTTTTAAGGAAGGCCAACAGCCTCTCTAAACTCAATTTTTACCCAGGGCAAACAGCCTCTCTAACCAAAATTTTTAGCGTTTGATATTAAGCATGTTTTTTGAGGTTGACGCTTATCAAGATGAACAAGGCCTGGATTTCCCCTGACTTCGCTACTCCACCACAGGAAAGTGGCTGAACGCTTTTAGGGTGTATTGGATACACTGTTTTCTCATGTAGGCCCTCAACCATAATGTTTTCAAGGGTCTGTTCACCAGCAGGCACTGAATCATAATGTTTTCAAGGGTCTGCTCACCAGCAGGCCATCAATATTAATTTTTCACGGGTGTGTCTGATGCCCTCCTTTATGTGTAATAAAAGGTGTATCGGAGTGCCTGTTCCTTGTAATTTTTGGCAGACTTGTCACTTTGTGCATAGGCTTTATGAGTGTATGAGTCCCACGACAAGAACAATTGTTCCACAATGTGAATGAGGCCCTTCTTTATACCCGTTGTATTGGAGTGCCTGTTCCGTGTAATTTGTGGCAGCACTTGCGCCTTACGTACAAGTCAATAAATGTTTCCTAACAATATTTCTTCACAGTATATCAGGAAGGGGTTAAAGGTTTAAAAAAAACAATCAAAACACAGGTTTCTGAAGAATTATTTAAGTAATAATAATAATAATAATAATAATAATAATAACTTAGAACGTTAGAACTTTGAAATAAAAATAAATACAAAAAATAAAGAAAATAAAAATTATGCCGGACTTTGGTGTCTTGCGGCCATCATTTGTTTCAGCTCCTGGTGGTCCAGCTGGAGGCTGCGTAGGAGGCAGCATATAGCTTGTCTCCAAATCGCCGTACGGTGGCCTCCACCTCGAAATCAGTGGGTATATCTATAGGGGTGGAAACAGTAATATAATTAGTAATATCGAGTTAAAGGGGTTGTCCCACGAAAAATATTCTAAACTTTAAAAGCAGTACCTGGATCTGAATACTTTAGCAGTTGCATGTCATAAAATATTTTGTATATCTACTAGAACTGACTCTGTTATTCAGTGAAATGTATCTTTATTGAGCCATTTTTCTTTCTTATTTCTTAGAACTGCTCACTTAGAAGGCCGCACATGCTCAGTTTAAATCTTCAACTGCCTCCTGTCCTGAGCTGTGATAGGGAGAGATGGACAGGAGTCTTGACATGCAGCAGAATATACACTAGTCACACTACCCTTGAGTAACCAGCTTGATGTAGCAGAGTAATTGGGGCATATCTCTGGATCTATGTGAGGTGCAGGGCTGTTTCTCGCTTTGTTAAAAAGAGATTGCCAATGTACTATAATATTATGTGATGTATGTCACCTTTTTCTTAAATATTTTTGGTGTAACTCAAGTTTCTACTTCTTTCACTACCTTGATTTTAAAATTATTGTGATATGTCGGCTTCACTAACCACTTAGAGAACATAATGTGTACACAGTCTAGTTATCATAACATGTTGGGTGACATGATCCTAGTGCTTGAGAATATTTCACTTATGTGAATTATGGCTTTGTACTTACTAGACACCCATACAGCGTGGTCCTCCCAGGGTCCTGGGGAAAACTCAGCCTCCCTGACGGTTGGAGCTACAAAAGATAAAGCATAAATTTAGATTCTATTTTGAAGACAGAAGTTCCACCAATTACACTTTTGATTTTAGCGGACGCCGAGGTGCCTAAGTGAAGGCGTCTATGACTGACGAGCGGTGGTGCATTAAAGGGTTAATAAACTCACACTGTTTCTAATTACCAGCGAGAGGGTGTTTCTTTTAACCAACACCCCTGCGTCCTGGTTGGCTGAGGTGGTGGTAGCGGCTAAGGGGTTAAAAGGATGGCCCTGATAGGGGGACGGCCTCTTTCTCCAGCATCTTCACTGAAAGCTTCCCACCCTCCCTTCCCCATTATTTCATCTTTTTCTTTACTTTTTCTGATTCATTTCTGGTTTGTTTCAGTGTTTTACATTGCAAGTCACAACAGAGGTCGGTTGACGATTTCAGACGGAGAAGAAGGCAGACTTGCCCACAGAACGCTGTGGGGCATAGCGCTTCAATACTCCGGGTTATGGTGTTTATGGTCAACAAGTTGAAGTTTTGGAATAAGATAAGACAATAAAGCTGTGACCGACCCTTACCCAACTTAAGGTGTTGTGTGTTTTATTGGCCGGCTGCGAGGGTGGTTTGGTGGGGGGTTTAGAGAGGTCAGTCTCGGCAGTCTACCTACCTTTTACCTCGGGGGCTGTTGGAGGGGCAGGTGGGCTCCTCTGTGGCTGGGGTTGAGGCGGGGTAGAGGGCCCCTGTGGTGCAGCAGCTGTAAAAAATCATTAAATAATGGCATTTCATTCAACTCAAATGAACAGTTGTAATTGCTGATGTTGATACATCTGAATAGTTTGGGGCTGGATTCCATTCCTAACCACTAGTGCTCTTATATCACTGCAGCTGCACTCCCACATAGCCTAGATTAAAAATTAACTAAATATGTTTACACTTACTAGAAGTTGATGGTACTGTGGGGGCCGTCAGGCCTCGACGGTGACGTCGCTGACGTCGCTCTGCAACATAAATCCATACACAATTGTTATGATGACCGTTTTTAATACTAACACTGTATACTACTATGAAGATATTATGGGTGAGAGGAGGGCGATATGATGTGGAGTGGGCATTTCAAGTTAAGGGATCATAGAATATCTGGGATGCATATTTGATGGAGGGGGCATTTCTTGGGAGGGTTGAATGAATGAATAAAAGATTTGTGTGTGTCACATTCTGCAGGTACAAACATAACAAATATAAATACAGCACATACAATGCACTAGTATACCATAGCTCCAGTCCCAACCGTTCCGGATTAGGCTGGACTGTCAGGATTTAGCGGCTGAGTCCGGGAATGGGTGGCTATGTCCCGTGGTCAGCTGTCTTTGCATCCATAAGAAGCAGAGATGGGTGACGGTAAGCAGGGAGCAGTCCCTTCACCTTCCCCGACGTCCATTGTAATGTCTCCTTGTGGCTGCCCACATACAGTATAATGTCTTCACCTTGTGGCCCCAAGTGTTTTTTTCTTCTAAATGGGTATTATTTATTGCAATAAATTTCTTAATATCTTTATCGTGGGAATATTTTTGATATCGCCCACTCCAGACACATTAGATGCAGCATGAGCACGTCTTTGAGTCTGTGTGTAGGAGGAGGAAGCACTAACTATGAAGGGGCATATATCTAAGGGTACTTTCATACTAGCGCGAGAGATCCGGTGGGCTGTTACGGCCGGGAACAGCCCAACGGATCTCTCCAGATCCAGCATTTGCCTGACACAAAAGGGAGAACGGCCAGCCCCATCAACAATAATGGGTGACGGCGCTGAACCGGCAGCTATCCAGCAAGAACGTCGGGAATTTGCAGGACAAATACCGCAGATCAGCCTGCCGGATCACCACCACATATGTGAAAGTAGCCTAAGGCAAATTACTGGGAAGGGGTACGTATCTGAGAATACCTTCACTTGTTTGAGTGGAGTTAGAGGCGTGGCCTAGCATGAAAGAAAATTGCTGCAGCGCACCACGCACGCCCACGTTGTCCTTCTATACGGTTTTCATTATTGGCACTGGTATCAGGGTTGCCAACCACAATTTTTTTTTTCTGGACAACTTTGGACAACTTATCCCAAAATCACAGACGGCCAACATTTTTTAAGGAAAAATTTGAAAACCATAATGAAGGATAAATATTATAAGTAATAAAGGTCTATAGCTCAATATACTGGTCAGAACTCATTACCACCATTTACTGTGAGCTGTAAAATGATGATAATTACCACCAAAATAATGTAGTATCACCAGCCTCTAAAAAATCACGGACACCTCTATTTTTTTCACGGACAGAGGAAAAAAGTTGCCTATTTTTACGGACTGTCCAGAAATTTGTGGACGGTTGGCAACCCTGACTGGTATATATACAATACAGTACACTAATTTATTAACATGATTTTACTTTTCAAATATTTTGTTACATACCCCTTCTTATCTCCTCCCGTATTTCGCCGCTTTAGCCACTCTGGGCTCTTTATTTTTAGATCCGACCATCGGCGTTGTATCTGGCCCGGGGTCCGCACAGTCCTACACCGATGTAGCAGGCCTCGGATCACCACCTCTATGACCTCCTTTTGTGGACATGTTGATGGCGGTGTGGGCCATCATATTTCTCCCTGTCCATAACACGGGCCATGTATTTGAGCTGATCAGAGCTAAACGCGGCTGCTCGTCTTGCCATCGCTATGCCTCTACGTCGTGCGTGCGTACGTACGTACGAAGCATTCGTGAGAATAGTACGCTAAAGATTTGTACGCTAATGCGTACGTATTCCGTTAAGTAGCATACTTTTAACAACGCTAGACTGTATGTTCGTTACTTGAGTAGGAATGTTCGCAGACGCAGTGTATGAGTACGCTAATGCGTACATATTCAGTTAAGTAGCGTACCTTTGACAACGCTAGACTGTATGTTCGTTACTTGAGTAGGAATGTTCGCAGACGCAGTGTATGCGTACGCTAATGCGTACATATTCAGTTAAGTAGCGTACCTTTGACAACGCTACACTGTATGTTCGTTATTTGTGCGGGAATGTTCGCATTAGAGTACGCATTAGTGTAAATTCTCAAATATGCGTATATTTTGCGTCGCCGTTGTTGAAGTCACTTCGATTTTTTCCACTTTTTTCATTGTAATAGCAACTGCAAGTAAACGAAACTATACCCTATCAGACTCCCATTATTGTAGCAGCAATTATTTAGCTGTTATAGCAAGGTCCGTTTTAGGTTCGGTTCGTACGAATCCGAACTTCACGAAAGTTCGCTGAAGCGAACTTTTCAAAAGTTCGCTCATCCCTAATTATAATATACTAATAAAGTTTTGTAATTTTTTAAGGACCTTTTTGTAGTATATTATTATCCCATAGCGTTTTAGTGTTTCTCCAGGGGCCAAAAGTGACCAAATAACTCAAGTGTGAAATCAGCCTTACTGGTCCACGTTAACGTTAGCGTCAAAGAACCGAGCAGTGGCCGAAGATTGAACTATAGAGTAAAAGAGTGCACTCCTTTTACACTGTCAGCTGATTACGAATAGATTTCTACAGAACCTGTTCTGTTACACGCTGATACCAGTAGTGGCCCCATAGCAGAGTGGGGAGGGTGTCAGCAGTATTGTAAGTTTATGTTGACATCACTGTTTATTTTTCCCTTCTTCTGATCCATGGTTCACACCTGAATAGAACGTTAATAGAGATGAGCGAGCACTAAAATGCTCGGGTGCTCGTTATTCGAGTTGAACTTTTCCCGATGCTCGGGTGCTCGTTTCGAATAACGAACCCCATTGAAGTCAATGGGAGACTCAAGCATTTTTGCAGGGGACCAAGGCTCTGCCTAGGGAAGGCTGGGTGAAAACCTGGAAACCTCAGAAAATGATGGAAACACCACGGAAATGGACAGGAAACAGCAGGGGCAGCATGCATGGATGCCTCTGAGGCTGCTTAATCCCACCATTACCCCAAATTCTCAGGCAACAGCCTGGTGGTTACCCTCATGGCAATTGTGCTCACCCAGACCAAGAAAGGCGAGGCAAATACCATCACATGTTAGGGAAGCACCCAACTAGGTGCAACGAGGTCCATCACC
>ONZH01008324.1:0-40701 GCA_900303285.1 Rhinella marina
TTCATAGTAACCACAGCTGCTGCTGCTTGGACATGCTTGGAGTTGTAATCCTCTCCTACCTCTTCCTGTAATGTCCTCTGATATCACATAATGGGCTGGACATGCTGAGAGTTGTAGTCCTCTCCTCTTCTACCTCCTGTAATGTTCTCTGATATCACATAACGGGCTGGACATGTTGAGAGTTGTAGTCCTCTCATACCCCCTCCTGTAATGTCCTCTGATATCACATAATAACAGGCTGGACATGCTGGGATTTGTAGTCCTCTCCTCTTCTACCTCCTCCTGTAATGTCCTCTGATATCACATAATAACAGGCTGGACATGCTGAGAGTTGTATTCCTCTCCTCCTCTACCTCCTCCTGTAATGTCCTCTGATATCACATAATAACAGGCTGGACATGCTGGGAGTTGTATTCCTCTCCTCCTCCTGTAATGTCCTCTGATATCACATAATAGGCTGGACATGCTGGGAGTTGTATTCCTCTCCTCCTCTACTTCCTCCTGGAATGTGTGAGGGATGAGAATCCATTAAGTATGTCCTCCATCTTGTGAAAATGTGGAAAATTACTGAGCAGCTGTGAGAATGTGGGGAGTTTTCTGTGAAATAGATTAAATGTTCTAGCTACAAGGCCAAGATAGCCGCTCCCTTATCAGCGTCCCCTGTAACTTTAAGGATGCGCTGCTTATTGATGATGAGGAGACACTTTCTCATTTCTAAATCCCACTAACTGGTTCAGATCGGTTGGTGGTTATTATACAAACAATAATACAAGTAGTACTGATTATAATAGTGGTATACGCTGTGATGAAGCTGATGTTTATTGCACCAACAGGTTCTGTACCAAAAGGGGAAACTACCAGGATTATTGAGAAGTCTGGGGAACTGCATCGATACCTGGGAGGGAATCTGGCCTCCAGCTGGCGGTTGGGCCTATCCCAACTGAAGTACCTCTGGGTTAGGATGTCAGTTCCAAGATATCTCAAAATGGGGGAATTGTGAGGGATGAGAATCCATATTGTATACACTATGTCATCAATCTTATACAAATTTAATCATGTGGAAAATTACTGAGCAGCTATGAGAAGTTTTCTATGTATAAGATACTTACAAGGCCGAGGTCAGCAGCTCCCTCTCCCCTTATCAGAAGTTAATGTCCAGGACGAGCAGACCAATTTTATAATGGGGGGGGGGGGGTTGCGGGGGGGGTGAGAACCGATTTTGTATAAGTATGTCCTCCATCTTGTGCATATGTGGAGAATTACTGAGCAGCTGTGAGAATGTGGGGAGTTCTCTGTGAATAAGATCAGTACAAGGCCGAGGTCAGCAGCTCCCTCTCCACTTATCAGAGGTCGATGTCCAGGAGGAGCAGACCAATGTTATATGGGGGGGGGGGTCTCTGTGAATAAGATCAGTACAAGGCCAAGGTCAGCAGCTCCCTCTCCACTTATCAGAGGTCGCTGTCCAGGAGGAGCAGACCAATGTTATATGGGGGGGGACTGTGAATAAGATGGGTACAAGGCCGAGGTCAGCAGCTCCCTCTCCCCTTATCAGAGGTCGATGTCCAGGAGGAGCAGACCAATGTTATATGGGGGGGGGTGTCTCTGTGAATAAGATCAGTACAAGGCCGAGGTCAGCAGCTCCCTCTCCACTTATCAGATGTCGATGTCCAGGAGGAGCAGACCAATGTTATATGGGAGGGGGTCTGTGAATAAGATAGGTACAAGGCCAGGAGTCAGCAGCTCCTCTCCACTTATCAGAGGTCGATGTCCAGGAGGAGCAGACCAATGTTATATGGGGGGGTCTGTGAATAAGATGGGTACAAGGCCAAGGTCAGCAGCTCCCTCTCCACTTATCAGAGGTCGCTGTCCAGGAGGAGCAGACCAATGTTATATGGGGGGGGTCTGTGAATAAGATGGGTACAAGGCCGAGGTCAGCAGCTCCCTCTCCCCTTATCAGAGGTCGATGTCCAGGAGGAGCAGACCAATGTTATATGGGGGGGGTCTCTGTGAATAAGATGGGTACTAGGCGAGGTCAGCAGCTCCCTCTCCCCTTATCAGAGGTCGATGTCCAGGAGGAGCAGACCAATGTTATATGGGGGGGGGGTGTCTCTGTGAATAAGATCGGTACAAGGCCGGGAGTCAGCAGCTCCCTCTCCACTTATCAGAGGTCGATCTCCAGGAGGAGCAGACCAATGTTATATGGGGGGGGTTCTCTGTGAATAAGATGGGTACAAGGCCGAGGTCAGCAGCTCCCTCTCCCTTTATCAGAGGTCGATGTCCAGGAGGAGCAGACCAATGTTATATGGGGAGTTCTCTGTGAATAAGATGGGTACAAGGCCGAGGTCAGCAGCTCCCTCTACCCTTATCAGAGGTCGATGTCCAGGAGAGTTATGTTCTGGTTTCTCAGTTTCAGGATGTACGGCTGAAGAATGTCCGCTCTGAGATAAGACACTTTCTAATTAGTAGAATCTTGTTATTATAGAGCGAAAGTATTAGCTTTTATGAATAACGGATCATTAGTTGATTTCCACCTCTTGGTGGTGGGCGGATCTGTCTCTGATTATCTGTAGTGTTATAAGATGTATATGGAATTCTCTGAGCGCTCATCTTCATTAAATTGGACCCCAACAATTATAGAGAAGGGGGTTTTCCCATCACCTGTGTAATAACGGGCGGATTTCCTCCCTTTTGATTTCACTGTTATCATCGCCCATCACCCGCTCACTTATCTTTATTGCGGCTGTTTGACTCCGGCTCTTGATGTGATTCCTTCTCCGCCTTTTCCAGAATCCTATTTTTGTACAATTTCTTTTAATCCTCGTGAACTGACCTCGGTCCGTTGAGATCAGTGAGCGCGCTCTCGGGTAATAGGACTGTTACTGTCTGATGGTTTATTAGATCTGCTGAATATTTCATTGTTCTCAATATAAACTCTAATAACATTATCTGTGCGATCAGCGCCTCATCAGGCGGACTGGGGATTGTCCCCCGCAGGTGACATCATCACTTCCATCCCATTAGGTATCAGACCAGAGAGACTCCAGGTTTCTCTTCGGCCTCATGCACATAAGTATTTTCTTTCTGTGTCAGTTACGTTTTTTTTTTTCGTACCGTATGCAGAACCATTTATTTGAATGGGTCAGCAATAAAAACAAAAGGTACTTTCCGTTTCCACATGTCCATATTTCTGTTCCACAAAAAAAAAAAATAGTCCTATTATTGTCCGCATTAGGGACAGGGATAGGACTGTTCTATTAGGGGCCCTATTCTTTGCACACCGCAAAATACATACAGTCTTTTGCCTGAGCCCTTACTGGGAGCCAGAAACCAGTTACTCCCAGGACACCACTCTCCTCCAGGTCTGTCACCACTTCCTCTGCACTCGTTTACATGACGATGACATCACCAAAGGTCCTTCTCCACCTCCTATACCCTCCTCTCACAGGCAGCTATATCAGTATAATTAGGGGCAGGGCCTATCCTCCACTGGGGGAGGGGGGGCAGCGGCATGCTCAGCATTTGGAGGGATGTCCGTGGCTCCACCTACTCAAATCATGATGATGGTGACCTCATCCCAGCCCCCTCCTACACTGATCACATGACAGAGATGTCATCGCAGGTCCTTTACCTCCTCTGTCCTGCTGAGCTCCGCCCCCTGCACTGATCACATGACAGTGACATCACCCCAGGTCCTTCAGCTGTTCTGTGGAGGAGCAGTGATGATGGAGGGTCCTAGGCTGCTGAGCTCCCCTGGTAGGATGCTGCGTCTAAGGAGTTATACCCTTCTATGATGGGGGTTATACTCTCTGCTTTAATGGGGGTTATACTCTCTGCTGTGTGGGAGTTATACCCTCTGCTGTGATGGGGGTTATACCCTCTGCTGTGATGGGGGTGTCACGAGTAGGCTTGCGTCTGGAATCAGACGTTCTGCGCGGCTTTCTAAGTGACATATTTGACAGGCTATTCCCTGTGGTTTGGGTGCTGTTCACCACACCCCTTCCCCTCAGCTGTTGCCGCTTGGCAATTATCTTTCTCCTATTTACCCCTTCCTCTCCCAGTATCCCTTGCGGTTTATATCTTCTGCTTACCTGGTTGAGAGTGGTGTGGATCTTGGCTGAGATCCAGTTGCTGAGTTATCTGCTTAAGTTAAGTTTCTTCTGTTCCTTTTGTTGTTTTCCTTTTGGAGTCTCCTGTTCCTCCTTATGCTTGGAGGAACGGGTTTACTCTCTTGTGTCACTAGACTGCAGGGGTTCCTAGGGTGCATTTAGATTAGGTTCCTGTGTATGAGCTTTCCTACAACCCAGGCTTGTTCATACTTGTAGTCAGCCAGGGCCTAGTCTCAGGGTCCTCTGCAGGAGGTGACTGGTTCCCTGGTTTTGTCTGTTCCCTTCCCTCATACGCTCGGTGTGGCTTTTCCCTCCACACCAGAGCGTGACATTATAAACCACCTAAACAAAAATTTATCATTTTTGTGCTGACATGGATGCTATTGCTGCACTGGCTGAACGGCTGCAGGGACTCAGCTTGGAGGTGGCTGACATCCGCAACCAGATTCAGAGACCACAGGCTGGTGGTTCTGGGGGTGCTGAGTGTCAGGCCTGTTTGGAGCCTAAGGTCCCCCTCCCGGATAGATTTTCTGGGGAATGTGGTAATTTTGTTCTATTTAGGGAGGCGTGCAAATTGTATTTCAGACTGCGTCCACATTCTTCTGGTAATGAGGAACAGAAGGTTGGTGTGGTCATCTCGCTGCTTAAAGGGGATGCGCAGTCATGGGCCTTTTCTCTGCCGACCGGATCGCAGTCTCTCCGGTCGGTAGATGAATTTTTCAAGGCTTTAGGGATTATCTATGATGACCCGGATCGTATCTCCCTGGCGGAGACCCAGATACGTAACCTTTGTCAGGGTGAGCGGCCGGTTGAGACTTATTGCTCTGAGTTTCGGAGGTGGGCGACCAATACTGAATGGAACGATCCGGCTTTACGTAGCCAATTCTGTCAAGGTTTGTCTGAAAGGCTGAAGGACGCTTTGGCCTTTCAGGAAACTCCTGTGTCTTTGGAGGCCGCTATGTCTCTTGCTATGCGCATGGATAGGCGCCTGAGAGAGCGATCTAGGGGCCCCCGCTCTCAGGACGTACTATCACATAGTGTACCAGCTTCTTATGACACTTTGGGTGAATATTCCCCTAGGTTGATGTCTGGGGATGAACCTATGCAATTAGGGGGAGCCACTCCTGTCTCCACCCGTAAACATCTTGGTAATAAAAAGGGAGTGTGTTTTTTCTGTGGTCAGAAAGGACATTTTATCAATGTATGTCCATGCTTCCTATCTCTAAAGGAGAGAAAGGAAAAGGGGGCGTTGAATTCTCATCTCACTCTGGGTGGGGTGGGTAGGGAGACTGAAGATGTGCATTTGTCTTCATCCTGTAGTACCCGTTTTCTCCTGACTGCCGAGGTGGCGCTAGAGTCAAAAGTTATGAAAATTGAGGTGTTTATTGACAGCGGGGCAGGGGTGAACTTGATTGATGCTCAGTTTGTCCGTATGCATGGATTGTCGCCAAGCTCTTTGGATAAGAGGATTTCTGTGTTTGCCATTGATTCTGCACCTCTCTCTCAGAAGTGTTTGTCTCAGATGGTGCATGATATCAAATTAAGAGTGGGTGAATTTCATCAGGAGCTTATTTCATGTTTTGTGTTGGAAGGTCTTCCTGCTCCTGTGGTTCTGGGTTTACCGTGGTTAAGCAAACATAATCCGTCCATTGACTGGCATACTAGACAGATTGTGGATTGGGGCGATTATTGTGTTGACAATTGCCATAAAGGGTTTCTGTCACCAGTTTTTTCGGTATGAATCAGGCTGACATTAGAGATGTGCTAATGTCACCTGATTCCAAATATATATCTGTTTTATTTACTGGTGCCCCCATTTTTATATAAAATGAACTTTTATTTTATGCAAATACAGCTCCTAGGTGCAAGGGGCGTTACCTCTGCTCCTAGAGGCTCTGTTGATTGACAGGACCAGGCAGAGAAGAAACACTTCATTCACCATAGCTGTTAAAGACCTTCAATGATGTCATTACCATGTGATCAGTCACATGGTTTAGGAGGAGACAGGCTATTTGTGTGATCCTAACCATGTGACTGATCACATGGTAATGACATCATTGAAGGTCCTTAAAGCTATAGTGAATGAAGTGTTTCTTCTCTGCCTGGTCCTGTCAATCAACAGAGCCTCTAGGAGCAGAGGTAACGCCCCTTGCACCTAGGAGCCTTATTAGCATAAAATAAAAGTTCATTTTATATAAAATGGGGGCACCAGTAAATAAAACACATATATAATGTCAGCCTGATTCATACCGAAAAAACTGGTGACAGAAACCCTTTAATACATCTTTTTCTGCTTTAACCACTAAGACTCTTCCCTCTTTTATATCGGATTTCTCTGATGTATTTTCTGAAGGTGGATGTCAGGATTTACCCCCTCACCGGGAATACGATTGTCCTATCAATCTTATCCCTGGAGCAAAATTGCCTAAATCTAGACTGTATAACCTTTCTGGACCTGAGAGAACGGCCATGAAGGAATATATTGCTGAGAGTTTGGCTAAAGGACATATTAGGCCTTCCAAATCTCCTGTGGCAGCAGGGTTCTTTTTTGTTAAAAAAAAGGACGGATCCCTTAGGCCATGTCTGGATTTCCATGAACTCAATAGGATTACTGTCCGTGATCCGTACCCCCTTCCTTTGATTCCTGACTTGTTTAACCAGATTGTGGATGCCAAGGTGTTCTCCAAGTTGGACTTAAGGGGGGCATATAATCTGGTCAGGATCAAGGAAGGGGATGAATGGAAGACGGCCTTTAACACTCCTGAGGGCCACTTTGAGAACCTGGTCATTGCCTTTTGGGTTGACCAATGCTCCTGCTGTCTTCCAGCATTTTGTTAATGACATTTTTCATCATCTTGTGGGGAGGTTTGTAGTCGTGTATTTGGATGACATACTAATCTATTCTCCAGATATTGTGACACATCAGGATCACGTGAGGCAGGTGTTGCAGATCTTAAGAGATAACAAGTTGTATGCAAAATTAGAGAAATGTGTTTTTGCTGTACATGAGGTGCAATTCTTAGGATACCTGCTTTCATCTTCAGGTTTTCGTATGGATCCAGAGAAGGTCTGTGCTGTTCTGAACTGGGACCGACCTGAAAATCTGAAGGCTCTTATGTGATTTTTGGGGTTCACCAACTATTACCTAAAATTTATTAAGAACTATTCGACAATAGTTAAACCCTTAACCGACATGACTAACAAAGGGACGGATGTCTCAGTGTGGTCTGATGCAGCGTTGCAAGCCTTCTCCGCTGTAAAGGAGTGCTTCTCTTCTGCCCCTATATTGGTGCAGCCAGATGTGTCACAACCTTTCATTGTGGAGGTTGACGCATCCGATGTGGGGGTAGGAGCTGTGTTATCACAGGGCCCGTCACCTGGTAAATGGCGCCCATGTGCTTTTTTTTTCGAAAAAACTCTCTGCGGCGGAGAGGAATTACGATGTGGGTAACAGAGAGTTACTGGCCATTAAGTTGGCTTTTGAGGAATGGCGTCATTGGTTGGAAGGGGCGATTCATCCAATCACGGTATTCACTGATCACAAAAATCTGGCTTACCTGGAGTCGGCTAAACGACTTAATCCGAGGCAGGCCAGATGGTCTTTGTTCTTCACCAGATTCAATTTCATTGTCCCATACCGTCCTGGGGTTAAGAATGTGAAGGCGGATGCCTTGTCACGTAGTTTTCCCGGAGGTGGTGATTTTGAAGATCCGAGCCCTATATTGTCTGAAGGAGTGGTGATATCCGCTCTTTACCCTGATCTTGAGGCTAAAGTGTTTGAGGCCCAGGGAGATGCGCCGGAGTCTTGCCCCCCTGGGAAGTTGTTTGTTCCTTCTGATTTATGTCATAAGGTGTTTGAGGAGCATCATTCTTCGGTGCTTGCGGGACACCCTGGTAGTAAATCCACTGTCGACCTCATCTCTCGTAGATTCTGGTGGCCGGGGCTGCGTAAGTGTGTTGAGGACTGTGTCAGCCTGTAGTGTCTGCGCACGCTCTAAGGTGACACATACTCGTCCCTCTGGATCCCTACTTCCATTACCCATCCCGTCCAGACCATGGACTCACCTATCCATGGACTTCATCACTGATCTGCCTGAGTCGTCTGGTAAGACAGTTATTCTGGTGGTTGTAGATCGTTTTAGTAAAATGGCGCACTTTATTGCATTACCCGGACTCCCCAGTGCTAAAACTCTTGCACAAGTGTTTGTTGACAACATTGTGAAACTTCATGGCATTCCCACTGACGTTGTCTCTGATCGTGGGACTCAGTTTGTGTCCAGGTTCTGGAGATCGTTCTGTACTCGGCTCGGGGTACAACTGTCTTTCTCCTCTGCCTTTCATCCCCAGACGAATGGACAGACTGAGCGTACCAATCAGAGTCTGGAGACTTACTTGAGATGTTTTGTCTCTGAGAACCAGGAGGAGTGGTCCTCGTTTTTGTCTCTGGCTGAGTTTGCCATAAATAATCGCAGACAGGACTCCACTGGTAAGTCACCATTTTTTGGTGCATATGGCTTTTACCCGCAGTTTGGCACATTTTCTGGTTCTGATACTTCTGGTATTCCTGAGGAAGAACGTTTTTCGTCATCATTGTCTTCTATATGGCGAAAAATTCAAAGTAACTTGATAAATATGGGTAACAAGTACAAACGTGTGGCTGACAGGAGACGCATGAATGGTCCGGACCTAAATGTGGGTGATTCTGTGTGGCTGTCTACTAGGAACATTAAGTTGAAAGTTCCTTCTTGGAAGTTAGGTCCAAGATTTATTGGCCCATATAAGATCACGGCCATTATTAATCCTGTAGCATTTCGTCTTGAACTTCCTCAGGCTCTGAAAATCCATAATGTGTTTCACAGATCTTTGTTGAAGAGATATGTTGAACCTCTGGAGCCATCTCCCTTGCCACCCGCGCCTGTCTTGGTGGATGGTAATTTGGAATTTCAGATTGTCAAGATCATTGATTCTCGAGTTCTTCATGGGACCCTTCAATATCTTGTTCATTGGAAGGGTTATGGTCCTGAGGAGAGGTCATGGGTACCGGCATCTGACGTGAATGCCAGTCGTTTGGTGAAAGCCTTTCACAGGTGTCATCCTGATAAAGTTGGTCCTGGGTGCCCGGAGGTCACCCGTAAAAGGGGGGGTAATGTCACGAGTGGGCTTGCGTCTGGAATCAGACGTTCTGCGCGGCTTTCTAAGTGACATATTTGACAGGCTATTCCCTTTGTTTGGGTGCTGTTCACCACACCCCTTCCCCTCAACTGTTGCCGCTTGGCAATTAGCTTTCTCCTATTTACCCCTTCCTCTCCCAGTATCCCTGCGGTTTATATCTTCTGCTTACCTGGTTGAGAGTGGTGAGGATCTCGGCTGAGATCCAGTTGCTGAGTTATCTGCTTAAGTTAAGTTTCTTCTGTTCCTTTTGTTGTTTTCCTTTTGGAGTCTCCTGTTCCTCCTTATGCTTGGAGGAACGGGTTTACTCTCTTGTGTCACTAGACTGCAGGGTTTTCTAGGGTGCATTTTGATTAGGTTCCTGTGTATGAACTTTCCTACAACCCAGGCTTGTTCATACTGGTAGTCAGCCAAGGCCTAGTCTCAGGGTCCCTTGCAGGAGGTGACCGGTTCCCTGGTTTTGTCTGTTCCCATCCCTCATACGCTCGGTGTGGCTTTCCCCCCACACCAGAGCGTGACAGGGGGTTATACTCAATGCTGTGATGGAGGTTATGGTGCCATGTGACCCTGTGATGTCAGAGTTTGAAAGCTCGCAGACGCCTTTGCGTTGTACGTGTTTTGTTCTTTATTCTAAGTTTTGGGCCTTTTCTCATTTGCACTCGTGTACCCTCTTATAGGGTTTGACCATTACAAGGACTTATCCACAGGACAGAAGGCAAGTGTCTAACCCCTGGAATTCCTGTTGCGGGAGCCAACTGTCAGACCGGAGCAGATCTCTCCGTTATACCGGACCTCCGGGCTCCACTCCGGGGCTTCACCCACAATCACTAAAGGAAACTCATTATAACCCAATTCTTGTCAAATGGATAACAATATGGCAAAAATAAGTGTTTGAGGTCGGGAGATCAGAGATTAGAGCTGCACATGAGCCTTCAGATGTTGAGATTCAAAGTAAATACAAACTGACTGCCTGCAGGCTTATTTTAACCCCTATAACTGAGAAACGGCTGAACATTTTTAATAAAGAACAAATGAAAAAATGATTTAAAAAATGCCCCAGAGCCTCCCATAGCCTTTATATTTTTTCCAGTAAAGTTTTACTTTAGCAACAAATGTATCATTTTCTCAAGGAGTAACAGGTAAAAAGCGCCCTGGAATTTTTGTGGCCTTTTTACTACTGTATGGGTGCAGCGCAGGGCTCAGGAGGGAAGGAGTGCCATGTGGCTTGTGGAGTGGTCTTTGGGCGCCATGTCATATTTGCAGAGCCCCTGAGGTACTCTTACAGTGGAAACCCCTAAAAAGTGACCACATCTTGAAAACTACAACCCTCAGAGTATTTATTAATCCCTTAGAGACCATCAATACACCTTTATAAAGCAGTTATTCTGGGGCATAGTCCTGGACTATCTCATCACGGAAGATCTCTCGCTATATATTGTTACCAATTTATACTGTACAATGGCCACAAAGTTGGTCTTGAACTATGGGTTGGTCCCACAGGGGATAGTTTTTCTACTCTGAGACAGTCGCATCATGTAACCACTACATGTATAAACATATAGACACATCATACACAGTCACATGTACACAGCACCACAGACAACGGTATCTTTTGAACCCAAAGGGTCACAGAAGGACAATACCTGGAACTATGACATGAACAAGGGTGAAGGCATAGTAAGAACAAAGGTCTTACTTGGTTTTATTTGTGACTCCCAGTTCCCCAGTATCGGTGTTCCTTGCCGATCATTCCTCTGGACGGCTGTTGTGATCCCGGACGAGCCCCCAAAAAATTGTCACGAAGGTTCCTTTATTTTATATTTAAAACCTCTGGGACTTGGCCCTTACAATCTACAATTCAATTCTATTGTGCCTTGTGTCAAACAGTTTTCTCCGATGCTGGCAGTTACAGCAAGACTTTAGTGCTGTATATGTATGAATTTGATCAGGACTGGATCACTGGCCTGCTGTGCTGTACATATATTCTGCATGTTGGGAAGGGGTTAAATAGCTGATTGTCCTGTAATTCCTCTACTATGATAGATGGGGGAAAGTTCACATTGCACAAACAAAAGTCAATTTGCCATTCTTTGAAGGCAAAGAAATCCAAGCTTAAGTGTCACATCCCACACTTTGTACTGACCAAGAGAGGAATCTGCAAGTCCCTGTCTACATAATCCAGCAGACACAACATTTTACAGCCTTTCCTCCAGAAATTAACCCTTTTTCAGGCCAATGACTTACAGGCATGTCATCTTTTTTGTAACATCCTGTATAAAAGATGGCTACACCAGTGTAAGGAACAAGCACTACTACCGTACTTCCTATGCTCCTGTCTCCTCATAGATTGTAAGCTCTTGTTATTTTAATCATTAATTAGTTTGTCTTGATGTAGTTTGTACATACAATAAAGATTATTAGGCATCTTACACATGCTGAAAAAGGATTCATGGATGAAGTATATGGAAGGAGTCTATGGATGAAACAGGGATTTCTATCTGAGGTGACTGGATTATTTTAGGGTTTTGCAGAAAGTTGGTGAAGAGCAGAGCATTGTTATTTAGGCCCCGATCACTAAACCTAGAAGTGAAGGAGATGAGAGAAGAGTCTGATCTATAGATAGATCTACAGGAGGCCATGTATTCATCACTGTGTGCTTGTGTCTCGACAGATGGATCCAGGAGGAGAAATCCCCCCGAGAGATGTCCCCGTCCTCTGTATTCCCAGGACTGTCCAAAGGAGAAGCTCCCAGAGAACCATCAGGTAGATGGAGCTGACGTCTCCCCAGAATCTGACCAGAAAGGTATTGAACCAAAGATCATTTTAAATTTCTCTTCTTTAGGATGAAAATCTGATGGTTATTAAGGTTGAGGTTAAAGAAGAAGAAGAGGAGACGGATTTATGGGGCGATCAGCAGTGTAAGGAGGGGCTGTCATGTGTCACCTGGATACTACTCCTCATCATCACATGTAATAATCTCTCCTGTCCCTGTGTGTTCCTACAGATGGACTCATAGAAGGAAATCCCCCCGAGAGATGTCCCCGTCCTCTGTATTCCCAGGACTGTCCAGAGGAGAAGCTCCCAGAGAACCATCAGGTAGATGGAGCTGACGTCTCCCCAGAATCTGACCAGAAAGGGATTGAACCAAAGATCAGTTTACGTTTTCCTTCTTTAGGATGAAAATCTGATGGATATTAAGGTTGAGGTTAAAGAAGAAGAGGAGACGGATTTATGGGGCGATCAGCAGTGTAAGGAGGGGCTGTCATGTGTCACCTGGATACTACTCCCATCATCTCATCATGTAATAATCTCTCCTGTCCCTGTGTGTTTCCTACAGATGGACTCATAGAAGGAAATCCCCCCGAGAGATGTCCCCGTCCTCTGTATTCCCAGGACTGTCCAGAGGAGAAGCTCCCAGAGAACCATCAGGTAGATGGAGCTGAGCCCTATACACATCTATATAGGGGGGTCATAGATTGTGGGGGTCTCTTATGTGGATCTGTTAGATTTCCCACCTGTCTGCTGTATTGTACTGAATTGTTACAGATGACAAATCAGGGGGAAGATCTGACTGATATTAAAGTGGAGGATGAAGAAGAGCGGATGATGGGCGATCCCCCGTGTAAGAGTGAGGTGGAGGAGGACATTCCAGTCCATGTCACCACAGGTATGGAATCATGAATGGAGGAAGGGAATTGGGAGGTTTCTTCAGGTGAGGCTCCACCTTAGAGCTGCAGTAAAGTAGCACTCCGGGCAGTGACCCCTGTGTTATGTGCAGGAGCGGAGGGAGCGGTGACTGCACATAGACATCCTCTCCAGGATCTTCTCTCCATCCTCTCCAGGATCTTCTCTCCATCCTCTCATGCTCTAGGCTGAACGCTTGGCTTAGCATCAGGTTTTGGGGTACACTGGCTGCACCAATGGTCAGGCCTGAGAAAACTCAGTTTAACCACTTAAGCTTCACAGTCCATGCTCCATAGGGCCATCTGTGACAAAAGTCCCGGGGCATGTAGTAATGGCTGTTATATTTCAGGTAGGTCTCATCAGATACTGGGTGTTATAAATGACATTATTCTTACACTGTGAACATTCAGTGATGTCACTTGAAATTTGTAGGCATCATGAGGATCTGAAGAAGATGCATATATCGTTTTATGTGTGAACCCTCAGTATAGCCTGTCATTTATTCATTCTGGTTGGAGTTGGTGAGAAGAGGTTCATAGCAATTAGGATGAAGTCTACAAGAGATCTTCTACACGCGGCTATGTGTCTTGCAGAAATTGTGATATGCCACTTCCTCATGGATGCGAAAATTGTCTTCGTATTAGGCCACCACACTGTAGGATATACTTTCTTCAGTATATGGTCCTAACCTGTTTTCTCTTTTTATGAGGTTGTCTTAGGCCAAAATCTGGGTTATCAGCCTTAGTTGCCTCCTAAGAAGTGATGTCTTGGATTAAATTCTTCTCCTAAAAACTTTCAGTAGCACAAGGGCAGAAACGGCAGCAGTCTGGAGGACATTATACAGCAGTACTGAGCAGTGTAGCTGTGAATCCAGCATTGGGATGGTAAAAGTTACTAACATAAGCCTTGGTCTCCCCGAGCAGCTTCCTCCTCCCCTCCCCATAGATTTCTATATGTAACATGTAATATGATCCATCAGTGAGCTGATAGTAGTCTCTCTCACCAGGATAGCATCCTTGTTGGAGTTTTTCCTTTTGATCAGCGTTGCTTTTCCTCTCCATTAAGGAGTGCTGTAAACACACACCAAACTCTCCACTTCAGCAGCTATGGAGGCCTTGTTAGGTCAAACTTGCTCACAGTGTAAAACACTGGCAATGGTCAGTATTCGAAGAAGCTGCATCAAGGGTGGTTTTCAGGAGGACAAAAACCCAATAACTACTCCCTATATTATCTCCCCATACAGTGTGCTGTGAAATGACTACTCAATGTAAGGTTAAAACAAATCTTTATTGCATATAACCCACACACAATATCCTCCGTATAAAAACGGTTAACATCATGTAAGAAAACCAATAAAGACTGGTTAGCGAGTAGCCTTTTAGAAATGGAGAATAAGGATATGAAAGGGTTAACCGTTTTTCCCCTGCAAGAAATGTAATATGTGACGAGTTTCTGTGACCCCCTCCTCCTCAGTCGAATGAGTTGTGAGTCTGTGGAAGCCATGGGGTGGTCATTTTTTCTTTATTTTTGCATCCCGCTTATCATGGGAATTTAGCTTAAGTGTCTATGAGCTGTCAGGTAACTAGAGATAAGGGGTACAGGACCCTTGTTGATCAATGATCGTCTTAGAGCTCCTTCCTAGTCAAAACCACATAGAGAATCTGGGGCAGAGGAAGACCACTTCATTTTCAGATACCATAGATATAACTGTAGGGGGCAGAGTACCCTTTTTTGTTTCCCAGTGGTGAGATTTTGTGTGAGATCCCTGGGCTACAAGCAGAGCAGAACGTGGGTATATATTACATTCTTCAAGAGAACAATTTGTCTCCATCTGTCTACCTGGTTTACTTGCCTTATTTCTAATCTTGAGAGAGTTCTCTTTCAAAAATTTTATAGAAGAAGAATCAGAGGAACTGAGGGTTTGGATCAGGAACTGATTTTACTGATATCCAAACCAGAGGTTACGGACTACAAATTGACCTATGGTATCTCAAAACCTTCATAAGAGACAATGCAAGTCAACCACATCCACGATAGATTACATTGTAATGCTGGAAGTTAAAGGTACACTTTTGGAGGCAATTTTGTTATGATTGTGTTTTACTCATTTTGGGCAAAAAAAATTTCAATTGGTCTTTATTAAAAAATATTGAGCGGTTCCACAAAGGGTTAGCTGTTTTTTCTATCTTTGTGACTGGTACTTTCACTTTCAATTTGTGCCTAATTTACTAAGAGTCATAAACACTTATTTAAGCCACATTCTTATCAGTAAGATAAGGACTGAGCTATAATAAGTGTTTATAATGTCAGAGAGCAGAGATAAGGAGCCGTCAGCTCTCTGACTGACAGAAAATCCAGATCCTGCTACTAGAGCGTCTCAGCGCTGTACAGAGAAAAGGGCTTCATATTTTTAATAAAGACCAATATAAAAAATTATTTTTAGCTCAAAATGAGTACAATGCAACAATTAAACAAAAAACTGCCCCCAAAGATGTACATAGCCTTTAAGGACACATTTTTGCATGACCCAGTAGCCCAGGTTCTCAGAACCTTCTGCAGACAAGCCATTCTCTTCTGTGAATCTGAAAATGGCTGTTACTAGTTGAGGATGGGGGAGGGGGTAATGCACAGTCTGCCACTGAAAAACAGAACAACATAAGTAGAATCATTACGGCATGGGGAAGTCCAGGTTAGTGACAGGTCCTCTTTAAGTTAGTGTTCCTCCAATCTGACATTGGTCATTAAAATATAGAACTGCACCTGAGCGGTAAACGTTATAAGGAAACCATTTGACACTTAGTAAGTAGGAGTGAATTGGTCCCGAATTTCCCAAAAAGTTTGGATTGAAACAAAGCCAAATTTTTGAGAGAGAGAGGCACTCTTTCTCATTATGGAGAATGACTAGAACGCAGAGTACTTGTGCGCAGTATTGTCAGCCAGGCAATGTCCCTCTAGTTTTCTGGGAAAGATATTTAAATTAGCTTTCCTAAGCCTATGTGATGCTAGCAGATGGTTGATATGATAATTTTCATATATTTTTCCCAGAAACCAAGAGGAGTGTTGCCTAGCTTGCAATAGTCACTGCGTATATTAACTGACTGGCCTAGTGTGGGGTTCTCTTCGGGGTGCTCTTTATCAGTAGAGAGACCAAAAATATGCATGACTATTCTATGCCAGTGTTGTATTCTAGGAAGAATATATGCAAATTAACGTATATTAATTGCCTTCTTTTCAAGCTAATTTTCATATCTTTGGGTTTCTGGGAAAAATATTCAAATTAGCTTTTCTTTCAAAACAGAAAAGAATGCTAATGTTTTCTCATGCTAGCCGAATTAGGATTAGCAAATTTGTATATACACTCTCTGATGCTCGGTCAGTATTCTTGTATCCGTATTTGTAAGATAAAACTAGAAGTGGGTCTAAACACAGAAAAGGCACACATTTCTATTATCCCTTTTCTCTGTAGGTTCCACTCCTGGTTTTGGTTTATAAAAGCTGACCATGTGAAAGAGGCTCTCTCTCTTTCTCCTGAATTTCTTGAAAAATTTAGCGAACCTGAAACAAACCAAATCTTCAAGGTTCGCTCCTCTCTAGTAATTTGCAAATACTGTCATAATTTTACTCCGGCCGCCTCTCGGCATGTTTGTCGTGCTGCGGCCGGAACTCCGGCCCGTCTCCATTATAGTGAATGGGGCCAGAGCGTAGTTCCGGCAGCATGGATCTGGACCCGCCGGAACAGCCTGCTGGACACCCCTGTCGCTAGTGTGAAAGTAACCTAACTTGGGCACTCTACCACCCTGTGCCCAGTCTCTCCATGCTCAGTGTCAGATCAGGTGGGGCAGTAACATTGGAGGGACACTATAAATTGTGACAGTAAAGTAATGCCCAAGTTGCAAAGATGGTCAAATACACTGGCTTGATTATTAGGTAACTTGAATTCTGTCAGGTCTGTAATAAAAATTCTCTCTGACTGTAGAGCAGAGTCCTGGACACATGTTATAGAATGGAAACTATAAAGGTTGGACATCTTCCTGCAATGTCCACTTCTGGATTTGGCTAAAAAGAAAACTAGAAATTTGTCTAATTTGGTGTAAAAAAAAACAAAAACAATTACAAAATCCATTTTTATTCTTAACAGAAAATTCCAGTAAGAAGTCTGATGAAAACTTCAGGTCATCACTAAATTATGAAGTAGAAAATGAAGATATCACACAGCGTTCTTCAGGAGAAAACCTCATCACCAATAATCTACATCCTGGACCTGACAGAACAGATCTATCATATAATCTTCCTAATCATGAGCGACCTTCTCCTGACCAATCACAGATTGTTACCTCAAGTACCAGGCAGAAAGGGGAAACAAGATTTCAATGTTGGGAATGTGGAAAATATTTTTCATATCACTCAAGTCTTTTTGTACACCGAAGAACTCATACAGGAGAGAAGCCGTACCACTGTTCAGAATGTGGGAAATGTTTTACCCGTAAAACGGGCCTTGATAAACACAAAAGAATTCACACAGGAGAGAAGCCGTATTCATGTTCAGAATGTGGGAAATGTTTTACAGATAGATCACATCTTGTTATCCATGAGAGAATTCACACCGGAGAGAAACCATATTCATGTTCAGAATGTGGGAAATGTTTTACAGATAGATCACATCTTGTTAAGCATGAGAGAATGCACACAGGAGAGAAGCCGTATTCATGTTCAGAATGTAGGAAATGTTTTATTACTAAAGCCAGTCTTAGGCATCATCACAGAATTCACACAGGAGAGAGGCCGTATTCATGTACAGAATGTGGGAAATGTTTTATTTCTACAACAAGTCTTAGGCATCATCAGAAAAGTCACATTGGAGAGAAGACGTTTTGATGTTCTCAATATGGAAAATGGTTTACAAGGAAATCGCATTTTGAAACTCATCAGACAAGAAACAATATTCTAAATGTTATAAGATCAACACAGATTATTAACCCATCAGGTTATTCACAGGCAGTATGCAGCAATCTGCGACTTTTCACCTCTCAGGCAAGGTCTAAAAAAAGTGGGCGGGGAAAGGCCGGGCCCAGCAGGTCCATCTCATTCATCATTTTCTACACCTGTTTTAGCCATAGAAAATGGTCTAAATGTACGCCAGCAAGGGAGTGGCATAGACTGGTGTCTACATAACTTTGGCAAATCCACCACCAGCACAGAGTTTATTAAGACCTGCATCTAAAATGCCAGTCTTAATAAATGACCCCCATAGTGTAAGGGGAAGAGCACCCCATGGATTTTTATTTAACATGTCATCAATAGTTTATCAGTATTCAAGCAGTAAATTGATGGAATTGGTCCGTGGACCTCATTCTCTGAGTCCAATACCTAATACTCAGTAATATAGTCGATAAGGCTGAAAAAATACTCAGGTCCTTCTGGTCCAACCCATAGTCCTAAAATGTTGATCCAGAGAAAGAAAAAACATCCCATGAGTTGGTCACCAATTGCCATGTTATATACTGTATTTATTCACTGAATTATTCAATAAAATGTTTCTGTATAGCGCCACCTGCTGTTTGTTTTTTTTTTCTTATTTCTTTGTCCTGCTCACTGAGAAGGCCGCACATGCTCAGTTTCATCCTTCAACTGCTTCCTGAGCTGTGATAGAGAGAACTGAGACACGCCTCCTGAGCTGTGATAGGGAGAGCTGAGACACGCCCCCTGAGTTGTGATAGGGAGAGCTGAGACACACCTCCTGAGTTGTGATAGGGAGAGCTGAGACACGCCCCCTGAGCTGTGATAGGGAGAGCTGAGACACGCCCCCTGAGCTGTGATAGGGAGAGTTGAGACACGCCCCCTAAGCTGTGATAGGGAGAACTGAGACACACCTCCTGAGCTGTGATGGGGAGAGCTGAGACATGTCCTCTTATCTGCAGCAGAAAAGATACTCCCCTTGAGCTGCCATCTTGATATAAATCTAGCAGAGTAATAAATAGGGAGATCTCTGGATCTATGTGAGGTACAGAGCTGGTTCTAGCTTTGTTAGAGATTGTCATGTACTATATGATGTCTGATTTTCATCTTTTACATTATTTATGGGAGAACCCTTTTAAGGTATTGCATTTTCATAATATTGCAGACCAGGGATCATGATAGGTCCAGAATACGTGATGGGTGGGTTTCTGAAACCCTGCACCCGACCAATCATCTGTTTCCTGCATCTGCAGAGGTGGGCGCACAGCTGTGATAAAAGCGTATTGGGCTGCCAGGTTACTGCAGCTCAGCTCCCATTACAGTGGGCGTGAACACCAGTAACCAGGCATGGCCACTACCCTATAGACACATTCATATTCTGCCTCGGCTCTTAGTGCTATTTACCATGTGGGGGCAAATGCAGGGAACAGAGGATCAGTCCTGGTGCAGGTGTCAAAAATCCACCCATCACATATTGATAGACTATCCAGAAGATTGGTCTGGAAAATCAGAAGAGCTGAAACCCAGTCTAAAACCTTCCCTTATACTTGATATGCTTATGTCCCAGATGTGCAAATCAGTCTAGTCGTTTGGCCTTGCATAAAGAACAGACACACAGAGAACAGACACAGGACAGACAGAAGTTTGTGTGTTTGGTTAAGATATGAACAGTGTCCCCGTAACAGTGAATGCCACAGTGCCCCACCCCCTGAACATTGAACTCCACAGTGGCCCGCCCATTAACAGTGACTTATACAGTGCCCCTCCCCCTTGACATTGACCTCCACAGCACCCAGCCCCTCTTAACAGTGACCTCCTCCCCAAAGTGATCATCCATTAACCGTGACTTTACAGCAGCCTGCGCCCTTAACAGTGACCTCCACAACGGCTCACCCCTTAACTGTGATCCCCCACAGCAGCCTGCCTTCTTAAGTGACATCCACAGAGGCCTGCCCTCCTTGACAGTGACATTCACATTGGCCAACCCCCATAACAGTGACCTCCACAGTGCCCTGCTTCCCTTAACAGTGACCTCGACAGTATCCCACCCCCTGAACAGTGCCTACCAGAGTGCCCCGCCCCTTAACATTGGCCTCCACAGCAACCCAAACCCTGAACAGTGACCACCATACTGCCCCAACCCTTAACTGTGACCTCCATGGCACCCCACTCCTCCACAGTGACCTCCACAGCATCTTGCCCCCTTAAAAGTGACCTATAACAGTGAAGAAAATGGTTGTTATGGAAATCTGGTGTATATGTCTAGACTGAAGAACCTGCAATCTTCTATTGTCTAATAAGGGTCATGTGGCTGTGTGTATGTCAGGATACGAATGGAAAACCTGTAAGCTTCTATTGGCTAATAAGGGTCATGTGGCTGTGTGCATGTCAGGATACGAATGAAAAACCTGCAAGCTTCTGTTGGCTAATATGGGTGATGTGATGGGGCTATATTTGGATTTTTTGGGAACATCTCAAGAGCTGAGACCTTTACGAAAACCTTCCTGGGCATCCGATATAGTTATGTTCCAAATTTGGTACAGATTGGTCCAGTTGTTTGCTGTGCATAAAGGACATACAGACAAACATAGGACATAAAGAAATGTATCTTTATATAGGAGATAACTAAGCTCGTTGTGTGTAAGGGCTGGTTCAAATATCAGTTATTGTGAGCCAAAACCTGGAGTGGAGCCGCCACAGCGATCAGGTGTAATGAAAAGAGCTGCAACTATTCTGTGTTTTTGACCCGCACCTGGTTTTGGTTCACAATAACTGATGGAAATAACTGATCCAATAACTGACGTGTGAACAAGCCCTAACCAGTAAAAAACACGTGTCTCAGGGTATTCCTATCACGTTGTCCGTTTTCCTAGTTCTTCTGATTCTCGTTTTTTTTTTTTACAATTGTTTCACAGTGTCATGGAGCCCATTGAAGAGGCCGAAGTTTCTGGATCCAATAGACCTCACTCCTAGGAAAGAATTAACACCTATGGGAAGTATTGACCAGAACAGGGAGGATGGGGGTGATTCTTCTCTCACCGGGAGCCACCACCATGGTTCTGTGTGCAGTGTCTGGAAAGCTCTTATGGTGTTCCAATGCTGGTTGGCTCGGACATAAAAGAGAGCGAGGGTTAGTAAATCTTACCGGAGGAAAAGACTTCCTCTTTCAGATATACAACAAGAGGAGCGCTAGTGGGGTTAGTATAGAAATACAGAGGTAAAGCAGTAAAAGTTCTTCTAAACAATATATTCAGTACTAATTGTACCGGCAGCTTAAAGGGAGCTCTTGGTGGGTAACAGAAAAGTAGTGTACTAGACACCTACTTAAAAAACCCTTTTTTAATAGCGCCAGGTAGGTAGGTGTCTCGTAACCCCCCCCCCCCCCCGCCCCCCCGCCAGAACAGCTTGTCAATATCAGGTCACTTTTCAGCACAAAAATCATCAATAGGAAACCCAGGGTCTACTCACTTCACAGGGGGTAGGATTCAGCATAATACCTGTATTCCTATGACCCCCCCAGCCACAATTGCCTCTCGACTTTGTAGAAATTAGTGGTGGCCAGTGGACATCTTCTTGAAAAAAAGCTTTAATACAGATCCAAAAGGTACTCAACGCATTTCGGGGTCTTTAACAATAATCCCCCTTCTTCAGGAGCAGGACAATATATATACATAAAAACAAAGACACACACCATAAATTACCAAGCTCAAATACCTATTTATAGATGTCTCCATAAAGTTAGATCCCCACGTGGTTGGACGACGGGACGGTGCGCGGTTCACTTCCGACAACCGCGCTCCTCCTACTACTCGGGGACTCCCTTCCGGTCACATGTGCGTTCCACGCTGGTACGCACTTCCGGTTTTAGTGAGCATACCGGTATTCCGCATGCGCCACCTGTGAATTGCGTTTCACGGTGGAACGCATCAGAAGCGCTATTGGTATGCAATGGAGAGAACTGATAATATACACAAAATAAAACTGTATCTCAAAGGAATGGGCTAAAACTTCTATTAACACTTATTTGAAGGTTATAATCACTCTGTTATGGCTTTACTGGCTTTATTGTACAGTACCCCTATCTTGCGTTCCACCATGGAACGTGTAGAAGGAAGTGCTGGTATGTATGGGTGTATATGTATATGCATGCATGCCCCCTTAATTAGGCATGCATATACATGTATATCTATATATGGGCCTTCTATATATGTATCGGTGGGTCTCCGGATATGCCCCAATCTGATGCATATGATGCCCCTATATATATATATTTAATCCCAGTAGTGAGAAGGCCAAGATACATAGTATTCACTTCACTCTATTCAAAGCCCCCCTCCTGCAGGAATGCCATATGCCTGCTGGGGTATGGGGGAAGACAAAGGGGCCATATGTTTAGACCCTTTTGTCTCAATAGGTGTGGTGGATGCACTTCCCTCTATCTTAAACTGATAGCAGGATCTTTCAGGCGGGCGTTACAATGGCCGGAGACATGGAGGCTGATGAGATCAATAGATCAATAGAAAGTAGATCCGTGTGCTATCAGCAAAAGGTTCCCTGTAGGGGGTGTTGGGCTAGTATCACTACACCTCACTGCTTTCACCTGAAGGGGGAGGGGGCTATATAGCAAACTGTGGGGGCCAGAGAAGGCAGTCTCCTGAAGGAGTCACCTGAAGGAAGATGGGGGAAAGGTCACCATGACAGAGCTCCAGCAAGGATTGGTCTAAGTATCCCAAGAACCCCTAACCCTTGCCCTACCTTTTAACCCCTGAACCACCAATGCTTTCCCTGTAACCCCTGCAATACCCCAGCTGCCCTATTTTCCCTAACCCATGATCCAACCCCTGTTGCTCTAACCCCTGTAACCATCCTGCCCATACCTCCCTGCACCCTTGCCCTGTGGAACCTGGGCTAACCCCTGCTGCCCTGCCAGTGTCCCTGTCCATTTAACCCCTGCCATACCTCCCTGCACCCCTGCCCTGTGGTACCCCTGTCCATTTAACCCCTGCAATATCCCTCATTATCCCCTACTGTCATTAACCCTTTATATCCCAGGGACAGTATAGTATAGGTGAGGGTGGGCTGCTATCTGTATATTGTGAGTGTGTGTATTATCTAGTTAGTATTGTGGGTGGAAATTACTAGTGGGAGTGTGTAGTGTAGTGTAGTTTTTATACTGAGGGTGTGTTATTGTATTGTTGTGCGGCTATATGTATATATTTATATACTCCAATATAAATATATATATAGATATAGTCTAAATATTAGACCATAGACGTCTTATTTTGTAATAAATCCTTTTTATTATTTAAAGTACCGTTTACATTGTGTTTGTAGCAGCCGCCATAGTACAGTATAAGGTACACATAGTGTGTAGGGAATAGAACAGTGTGGGAAATAAATAGGCGGAGCTAGCAATAGCAGGTTACGCCTATTTATGAATATTGATTATTAATATTCCACAAAATATTACTAATTAATAGCTCCTTTAACAGAACGCATCGGGATTACTGGTATGTAATGTAGAAGACTAGTACAATACACAAAATAAAACTATATCTAAAAGGTACTATTGTACTTGTATTGTTTTAGATATAGTTTTATTTTGTGTATTGTACTAGTCTTCTACATTACATACCAGTAATTCCGATGCGTTCCATGGTGGAACGCAAGATAGGGGTACTGTACAATAAAGCCAGTAAAGCCATAACAGAGTGATTATAACCTTAACCACTTCCAGTCTGCCCATTGACTATAAACGTCCTGCTAGTGGATCTCTATCTCTGAATGGACGTTTTAAAACGTCCTTCAGCTTTTCCCCCTGTGTGCAGCACCTGTACATAGAAGCTCCACGACTCAGCCGCCTCCTGACAGCCAAGAACATGGAGCTTTAACCTGAGACCTTTTTTCCTGGCCTCCAGGCTTTTGATCACTCTGACAAGCTGTCAAAGCCATCACAAATGCTTGTACTATCTCCCTCTCATTACTGCCGGTCACAGAGCAGTTTACAACCACATATGGGGTGTTTCTACAAACTTTAGAATCAGGAAAATAAATATTCAGGTTTGATTTGCGGTTTACCCTTGCTATCTTATAGGAAAAATTAATTAAAAATTGAAAATATGCAAAAAAATATATATTTATTTCTAAATTTCACCTTCCTTCTGTTTTAATTCTTGTGGGAAATCTAAAGGGTTAACAAACTTTGTAAAAATCAGTTTGGATTACATTGGGGGCTGTAGTTTCTAAAATATGTTCATTTATGGGAGGTTTCTATTATTTAAGCCCCTCAAAGTCACTTTAGAACTGCAAAGGTCCTTTAAAATTAACTATTGGAAATTTTCATGAAAATCTTAAAAATTACATCTAAAATTCGAAGCCTTCTAACGTCCTCAAAAAATAAAATTACATTTCCAAAATTATGCCAACATAAAGTGGACATATGGTGAATGTTCATTAATAACAATTTTATTAGATATCCCTATGCAACTTAAAAGCAGGGAAATTAATATTTAAAAAATTGTGATTTTTTTTCAAAATGTTCAGTAAATTTTTGATTTTTTAAAAATAAAGGTAAAATATATTGACTCAAATTTACCATTAACACAAAGTACAATGTGTCACAAGAAAACAATCTATGAATGGCTTGGATAAGTAAAAGCGTTCCAAAGTTATTACCACATGAAGTGACACATGTCAGATTTGCAAAATTAGGCCTGGTCAGGAAGGGGGTAAATGGCCCGGATGGGAAGTGGTTAAAATAAGTGTTAATAGATGTTTTAGCCCATTCCTTTGAGATACAGTTTTATTTTGTGTATATTATCAGTTCTCTCCATTGCATACCAATAGCGCTTCTGATGCGTTCCACCGTGAAACGCAATTCACAGGTGGCGCATGCGGAATACCGGTATGCTCACTAAAACCGGAAGTGCGTACCAGCGTGGAACGCACATGTGACCGGAAGGGAGTCCCCGAGTAGTAGGAGGAGCGCGGTTGTCGGAAGTGAACCGTGCACCATCCTGGCGTCCAACCACGTGGGGATCTAACTTTATGGAGACATCTATAAATAGGTATTTGAGCTTGGTAATTTATGGTGTGTGTCTTTGTTTTTATGTATATATATTGTCCTGCTCCTGAAGAAGGGGGATTATTGTTAAAGACCCCGAAACGCGTTGAGTACCTTTTGGATCTGTATTAAAGCTTTTTTTCAAGAAGATGTCCACTGGCCACCACTGATTTCTACAAAATCGAGAGGCAATTCCGGCTGGGGGGGGGTCATAGGAATACAGGTATTATGCTGAATCCTACCCCCCTGTGAAGTGAGTAGACCCTGGGTTTCCTATTGATGATTTTTGTGCTGAAAAGTGACCTGATATTGACAAGCTGTTCTGGCGGGGGGGGTTACGAGACACGGGAGGAATTTTCTTTCCTAGTCTCCACCCCCTGCGAAGTGAGTCATTATATATGCTCTTCTGATATTAGTTATTTTATATTTGGTTGGTAATAGAGAGTACCAGCTTCAGTACCTACCTGGCACTATTAAAAAAGGGTTTTTTAAGTAGGTGTCTAGTACACTACTTTTCTGTGGCTCGGACATGTAGCCCTTGGGTGGTCCTTCTGGTGCACTGCACCCCGCACACAAGATCATGGAGTTCAGTCTACAAATGTAAAGTAGATGTGACTGGTACTGGAGGTGAACCCCATGGTGCTTGATGGCAGCTCCCTGCCTTCACCCCAGAGTCTGGGCTATCCACATTGGTGTCTTGTCTCACATGGTGGGTGTCCTCCTTGTAGAGGGTGATTAGGAAGTATTTCTTCAGTCTTCCTTAAGTACATTGCGTATGTAACCATACGATGTGGAGTAGGAAGTCATAAAGCTGATTTTTCTTTCCGTAGTCTCCCCATCCCATTATGTCCTCTAGATTGACTAGAGCTTCTGAAAACCACCAAGAGGAAGGAGAGGAAAAGATCTAAAGAAAGGGAGAAGAGATCCGGAAATGGGGTATTGTCCTTCAGGTGGCGTCCTGCTGTATGAGAATCTTCATTTATCATCACGTACTCTAAACAGATGTTAAATCAGTCGCTCCGGCCTCTCCATCATTCTGTCCCCCAATAAAATGCATCACTTCAAACCTGTGTTCTTCAAACGATGGGACACGGGCACACGTTCTAGTGATGAGTGGGGGCACCAGTGGCGGGACCCCCTACTGATCAGACACTTGACTTATCTCCTATCCTGTGGGTAAGAAGAGGCACAACCCCTCTACTAATGTGGCAGCAGTTTCCCAGGTTTTATTCCTCCTGCCTTCCAGTCAATCAGGTCTTTCACCTGTGAGGCTTCTTCAAAAGGAGGAGAAGTCTTTTTTTTGTCAGTTTGAGGACAGCTGTCCTCGTCAGTCCTAGGTATAGAATCCTAGTTTTCTGCCTTCTTATCCTCAGATGGACACCTCTTCCAAATCCTTCCAGTAAGAAACTTCTTTGTTCAGATTTTTGCCATTCTCTCTCAGTTAAAGGTATTGTCTCACCTCAAACCTTGGTGCATATTTCTAGGATATGTCACCATTGTCAGATAGATGTCCCACCACTGGAACCTGCACCTATCTGTAGAACAGGGCTCCCAAAGTAATCAAGCACTCACCGGGCATGCGCGGCCACCTTCCATTTATTTCTATGGGACTGCCAACATACACCAGTGCTGGCTCGGCTATTTCCGGCAGTTCCATCTAAGTGTGGTGGCGGCACTTGTGCAGTGCTCTCTCCATTCATTTCTATAGGACTTCCGAAAATAGCTGAGCCAGTGGTTGGCTATGTTCAGCGCTCCCATACAAATAAAAGGAGGGTGGCCAGGCATGTACTTTGGGATCTCCATTCTAGAGAGAGGTGCTGGTCCCAGAAATGGAACCTGCATCGATCTGACATTGGGGGCATATCCTCATCATCTGCCACTGTTGTTTTAGGTGAGACAACCCCTTGAATTTATGCAGGTTACCATGAATGGTTATCATTCCTTCACTCCAGAATCCTGGCCTCAAATAGTTGCAAAATAGGGCTTTTGAGACTTTTTGCACTCACTTGCGCAAAAACGTTTTTACACCACTCTCTCCAGTTTTGTAATGTGGGTGGAAAAGTGTGCGTGGTCAGCTATGTTAATGGGTTTCACTCCAGATTCAGCATTGAGACTTTTTTTAAAAGTTGCAAAAAAACAGTCTCACTCCTGTAGGTGGTGGAGGAGAAGGAAACCTAGAGGAGTTTGATTTAAGGATAAGACAAATTTATCAAGTAACATGAGAGATTTGATAAATGTGACACAAAGTACGACAACACAGACTTCAGATAGTCCACTCCTGATAGACTCCCTCCATTGTCCTGTGTGAATTTGCCCCTTCTCTTTTATAGTGCTACGAATGGCATCTAACAAGTCTTCGATATCATCTCTCCCCTTCGTCATCAGAACCATTCCTTCTTCCTCTTCAGGACCCTCATTGTCAGAATAATCATCAGAATCAGGAGACAATACGTATCCAGATCTTTTCTCAGGTTGTTTAGATGAAGAAGAAACAGAAATATTTGACGCAGCAGACGGAAAGTCATCTTTAACCATGGACTTCATACCTCCTATAATCACAGGGGTCTCATCATTAACAGCCTTTTTTGTGATAAATTCTTTATTTTGATTCATGTTGAAAAAAGGTAAAGGACATGGAAAGGAAAAGGATGGGGGGGGGGGAACACAAAAAGGAAAATTAAAAAGGTTTTCCATTGATGAACATATCATCCACAAATTATCAGTACATAATACTGTACTACAAAAAGTTGGTGGCCTCCAGCGATAGTATGACAAGATGAAGGAGCAAGCGGATTTTTATTTCCCACAAGTTACAGAAGATGCAGAAAGTTGTTGCAGAGTGTGGTTGCTGGGTGCAGCAGAGTCAGTTTACATCAGACATTGTGGAGCAACAGGAATTGGTTTATTGGAACATACATGCAATAACTGAAGGTCACCTTACATGGTGGATGGCACAGACAGGAAAAATAAATCAGTGAGTTCACCTTAATGTACAGGAAGTACAACACATCATATAAATGTATAGAGAGACTTCAAGTGAGCATTAGTAACAGCGACATCTAGTGTCATAACAATAAACTGCAGTCAATCCAGCAGAAGTTATTATAGCAATAGACTAAGCTGTAAGTTGTATCTCCAACAAAAGTGGCCCCCGTTCAGGTCCCTGCATCTTTGGGCAGGTCGGATACTGTCGGCTGATACGGCTTGCAGCTCTCCAATGTTGACGCTGCGAATGGTGTTTGTGATGTTCTCCTTGAGTTCATCCAGGGGATGGGGATTGTTGGCCGACACTTTCTGTTCGCGTGTGGACAAGTCTGGGGAACATGGTGACCGTAGCCCCTCCCTCATGGTTCGCTCCTCCATAAACAGTTTGTGAACCCGTGAGGTGCGGCATGTTGGCCTGTCTTGTTGGAAAAAGCAGGACATTTTTTCTTCTTGCAGCATCACCGCTGATTAACCGACAGAACCCGACCTACCCAAAGACAGAGATCTGCACGGGGACCACTTCCAGCATCTTTTCTGACTTAAAATAAACCATCCCCTTGCTCCTCCATCTTGTCACACTGTCGCTGGAGGCGGCTGCTTTTCGGTGGGCCTCCCTGTATAATAAGGCATCATGCAGAAATGACATATAGCGTATTGTAGGAAGAGAATCTGCTGTTAGAAAGCGATGGGGGAAGCCAGTGTTCTGACCAGTTCTCCCACATCTTAGTCTATTTATCTAATCTAGATCATTGGGTTTCTTCGAATGATTGAAATAACCAACTCGTTAATAGAAGGAGCAACTTTTTCTCTAGAATTTCTTGCTAAAACGGTCTAAAAGATTTACAAAAAAGATTCATCGAGATTAAATAAGTTTTGTTTACAGATGAACCCAACATGCGAGGCGGCTCCGATCTCTAATCCACATCTCCAGCAGAGGGGTGAATGGTCAGGGGTCTATTCTGTTGAGTAGTTTACAGGTCTTGTACCATCTGGATAAGATTCCCTAAGGAGAAGATTAATCTTAACCTTAACCCCTTCAAGACCAAGCCAGTTTCACCTTAAGGACCAAGACACATTTTTCACATCTGACGTGTGTCAATTCATGTGGCAATAACTCTGGAACGCTTTTACTTATCTAAGCGATTCTGAGATTGTTTTCTTGTGACACTTTGTACTTCATGTTAGTGGTAAATTTGAGTCAATATGTTTCACCTTTATTTATAAAAAAATTCCAAAATTTACAGAAAATGTAGAAAATTCACAATTTTTTAAATTTGAACATCTCTGCTTTTAAAGCATCATAAAATTACTGTACAGTTCCCAGATGTCTACTTTATGTTGGCATCATTTTGTAGATGTAATTTTATTTTACAGGAAGTTAGACGGCTTAGAATTTTAAAAGCAATTCTTAAAATTTTTAAGAAAATTTCTTAAACCCACTTTTTAAGGACCAGTTTAAAAGTAAAGTCACTTTGTGAGGCTTACATAGTAGAAACCCCCCATAAATTACCACATTTTAGAAACTATTCAAAACTGATTTTACAAACTTTGTTAACCCTTTAGGTGTTCCACAAGAATTAAAGGAAAATTATGAAATTTCTAAATCTCAATTTTTTAGCTTTAGGTTTTCCATTTTAATCATTTTTTTCCTGTAACACAACAAGGGTTAACAGCCGAACAAAACTCAATATTTATTACCCCGATTCTGCAGTTTACAGAAACACCACACATGTGGTCGTATACCGCTGTATGGGCACATGGCAGGCTGCAGAAGGGAAGGAGAGATATTGGAGGGCAGGGTTTTGCTGGACTGGTTTTTAGGCGCCATGTCCCTGATTTATCCAGAATTCCGGCACCAAAAAGTTGCAAAATAGGACTTTTGCGACTTTTACACATGCTTGCGCAAAATTTAAGCGATTGCGCAAAAAATTAGCAACTTTTTACACTCATTTGCACAAACTTTTGTGACTTTTTGCATTTTTACACCACTCACTCCAGTTTTCTGATATGGGTGGAAAAGTGGGTGTGGTCAGCTATGTTAATAGGTTTCACTTCAGATTTATTATTACGACTCCAGTCGCAAATAAGTCGCAATCTCACTCCATGAGGAGAAAACTGGAGAAGCTTCTCTAGACAGAAGTGTTAGGTGTAAGGACAAGGCAAATTCATCAAACAACCTGAGACATTTAATAAATGTAGCAGAAAACCGACTTCAAATATTCCCCTCATGATAAATCCCCCCATGTCACATTTGAAGCCCCCCTGATGGCACCCTACAGTAGAAACTCCCAAAAAGTGACCCCATTTTGGAAACTACAGGATAAGTTGACGGTTTTGTTGGTATTATTTTGGGGTTCATATGATTTTTAATCGCAGTATAACCAAAAAGGGCTGTTCTGGCACAGTTTTTATTTTCGATGTTCACTTGCTGGATTAGATCAAGTATTTTTATACACCAAGTGGTTATGGACGGGACAATATCAAATATGTCCACTTTTATTTATTTTTTTGTTTTAGTTTTACATAATAAAACATTTTTTGGGGAAAAAAATCATGTTTTAGTGTCTCCATTTTCTGAAAGCCATAGTTTTTTTCTAATTTTTTGGGCGTCTTATGTAGGGCCTTTTTTTTTGCAGGATGAGATGACAGTTTGATTGGTACTATTTTGGGGTACATATGTCTTTTTGATTGCTTGGTATTACACATTTTGTGATTTAAGGTGACAAAAAAATGGCACTTTTGGCACAGTTTTTATGACTTTTTATGTGTTTATTAGGGAAAAGGGGCTTTTTTTTAACTTGAAACTAATTTTTTTATTTTTTATTTTATTTTCGGGACTTTTGAGGGTTTAATCCCCTCTACAATGAATTAGTATACATCCTATATAGTAATGCATTGTGTGTGAGCACTGCCTTCACAGTTGCCTAGAAGACCCTTAATAAGGTTGGATCTCATAAGTTCCATTGAAGGCCTTCACAGCCATTGGGTCCCATCTCTGCAGCACAGGGACCTCTGCATTAATCATGGACGCACCACTCTGGTGTCTGTCCGTTCATCTTGACGTACTAGTGGTCACCAAGGAGTTAATGGTTAGCATTACTGCATATATAATTTGTATTGTTTTGCTCTGTATGCAAGTACTGTATGAATGAAAATCAAATATCAATACATACGCCACACATTACATAAACTCTCCATGGGGTGTCCTTCCCCTTACACTAGATTCTCCTCTGGATTCTCCTGCAGTGAGGGTGGAGGTATGAATACTGTACGAAGAAGCAAGGTTCATGGGGACAATTCATCATCACTGCTCTGACAGTAAAGAAGGCTCTCGTGAAGGAAATCCTATTTTTCTCGTATAATATTTCCACATTCTCAACAGTTTCTTCTCCGAGTGAATTCTCTGATGAGTTTCAAATTTTGATTTTCTCAAAAATAATTTTTTTACACAAAACGTCAAAGTGGTTTCTCTTCTGTGTGAACTCTCTTATGTAAAACAACACTTGATTTGTGTGTGAAACATTTCCCACATTCTGAACATGAATACGGTTTCTCCCCTGTGTGAAGTCTATGATGTGTAGAAAGACTTTTTTTTTCGGTGAAACATTTCCCACATTCTGAACATGAATACGGCTTCTCTCCTGTGTGAATTCTATTATGTTGATTAAGATGCGATTTCTTGGTAAAACCTTTCCCACATTCTGAACACGAATATGGCTTCTCTCCTGTGTGAATTCTCTCATGTTGTAAAAGCTCTGATTTATATGGAAAACCTTTCCCACAATTTGAACATGAATGTGGCATCTCTCCTGTGTGATATCTCTGATGTAGAACAAGACTTGATTTGTTTGTAAAACATTTTCCACATTCTGAACATGAATACGGCTTCTCTCCTGTGTGAATTCTCTCATGTCTAACAAGATCTGATTTCTTTGTAAAACATTTTCTACATTCTGAACAGGAATAAAGCTTCTCTCCTGTGTGAATTCTGTGATGTGTAACAAGACTTGATTTGCCTGTAAAGCATTTCCCACATTCTGAACATGAATATGGCTTCTCTCCTGTGTGAATTCTCTCGTGTATAACAAGATCTGATCTAGCTGTAAAACATTTCCCACATTCTGAACATGAATGCAACTTCTCTCTTGTGTGAATTCTCTGATGTTTTACAATATCTGATTTATTTGTAAAACATTTCCTACATTCTGAACATGAATACGGCTTCTCTCCTGTGTGAATTCTCTCATGTATAACAAGACCTGATTTGCCAGTAAAGCATTTCCCACACTCTGAACATGAATATGGCTTCTCTCCTGTGTGAATTCTCCTATGTATAACAAGATCTGATCTAGTTGTAAAACATTTCCCACAATCTAAACATAAATGTGGTTTCACTCCAGTGTGAATTCTCTCATGTCTAAGAAGATCTGATTTACCTGTAAAACATTTCCCACATGTTGAACATGAATACGGCTTCTCTCCTGTGTGAATTCTTCTGTGTGTATAGAGATTACAGCTTTTTGTAAACTGTTTTCCGCATTTATCACACTGATACCTTTTACCTCCTTTCTGCCCAATACTTGTGGTAACAATCTGTGATTGGTCAGAAGGTTCCTCGTGATTAGTAGGATCATTTGATGGATCTGTACTGTGAAGTCCTGGATATACAATCAGCGTAATGAGATTTTCTCCTGAAGAGCGCTGCATGATATCTTCATCTTCTACTTTATGATCTAGCAATAACAGGACATCTTCTTCAGACTTTTTACTGGGATTTTCTGTTAGGATTAAAATAGATTTTGTGATTTGTAGCAAAATTAATAAAGTACATAAATTTATAACGTTGCTACGAGGCAGATTGTATGCAGTCTATATAGCCAAATCCAGAAGTAAGTGCAGCAGAAAAGTATAAGCCCTTCCATTTTGTATTTCCAAGTCCTTTTGAATCCATTCCTGCATTTAGCTCAAAAATTCTGCCACAGAAACTGCCTGTGTGATTCCGGATTTACACACAAGAGGAAAATCTGACATACATTTGCCGCAGAATCCCCGGCAGAAATCCAAATCTGACCTTCAGGTTTCTAATGAGGTTTTGCAGTTTGCACGACTTGTATACACCGAGCTCCATCCACATAACAAAACCATACTAAAAAGGTGCCTCTCATTTTCCTGTAACATGGTGTTAGAAACTGTGTGCAAAAAAATCTGCTGCAGATAAACTACTACAAAGCAACGGGGGACGGAATCTGACAGTATCTCAGCACATAATACTCCCTGAATCCAGGAAGGTCCTGATTATCATAAGCTGAAGAAATACCCTGCCTGACCCATCTGCGGATAGTACTTCTGGTGACAGAGAAACCCCTATTCTTTCTGATACTGAAAAAACGTTCTCTGCTTTCCTCCGACCCTTGGTAGCGTCAAGGAGGCAAATTAGGCTCATTCTGACAACTAGGTAATATGGTAACCTCCCAAGTCTCCACCTGATTGTCACACGCTGGAATTTGAAAGGAAATGGGGCAGAAAAGGGAAGGTAAGCGGCTTCCCAGAACTAATGTTCTCTGTACAAGTCCTCCTGGTAATGACTGGGGAAGAGGGCAGGTTGCGAAAGAGGAAAAAAAATAAACTTCCACCGGGTAGGAGCATCTAGAACATGTACAGTTTGGAAAATAAGTTTACACTTCAACCGTGAGAGGCAGAAAAAATAAAAAATCCAGAAAATTACATTGCATGGAGCCCCAGACCGAGGAAGATTGACAGTCATCTTGTGTTTCTTCCATTTTCTAATAATTTCGCTGACAGTCGTTGCCTTCTCACCAAGCTGCTGCCTATAGTCCTGTAGCCCATCCCAGCCTGGTGCAGGTCTACAATCCTGTCCCTGGTGTCCTTTGGTCTTAGCCATGGTGGAGAGGTTGGAGTGTGATTGGGTGTGTGGACAGGTGTCTTTTATACAGGTAATGAGTTCACACAGGTGCAATGAATCCAGGTAATGAGCGCAGAGTCGGAGGCTTCTTAAAGAAACACTAACAGGTCTGAGAGAGGCAGGATTCCTGCTGGTTGGTAAGTGATCAAATACTTATCTCATGTGATAAAATGCTAATTATTTATTGTAAAATCTTACAATGTGATCTTCTGGATGTTTTTTAGATTCTGTCTCTCACAGTAGAAGTGTACCTACGATATAAATTACCGACCTCTCTGTTCTTTGTAGGTGGGAAACGTGGAAAATCTCCAGTGGATCAAATCCTTATTTTCCCCACTGTATATTGTCCTGTCCTCGAGGAGGTGGGAAAGCCCTTCTCTCACTGCTATGGTGGAGGTGTGAGGATAATACTGTCTAATACTGTTGTCACAATCATCTAGATCCTGGATTGCAGTAGGGTTAGGTCGGTGGGAGGCTGTGCTATCTGACTGAATGGAAAGAATACGGCTCTGACAACAGAAGATGGGTTAAGAAATTCCATGCCAGGCATCCTCTTTGTCAGACTGAGATGGTTCCTAAGAGGAGGAGTACTGTTACTCACCTGTCCCGGATCCAGCTTAGAACGCTGCCTCAGTCTCCTCCTCTGGCCAGTCTCTCTTCTGGTGCTTGCCCCAGCGTTCATCGATGACAGGATGCCACCTGATTATTCAGGTTGATCTCTTCTGGGTGATCTGTAACCACTAAGTGTCGCCTCTTGTGAGAAAACTGTAACCATTACGTTTTTTTGCCGAATACGAAACCAGAAAAGCTAATGTTCTGATGGTCACTCAGAGGAGATTGAGACACCAAGATCCTGGAGAAGATGTCTATATGTAGTCACCGCTCCCTCCGCTCCTGCACATAACACAGGGGTCACTGCCCGGAGTGCTACTTTACTGCAGCTCTAAGGTGGAGCCTCACCTGAAGAAACCTCCCAATTCCCTTCCTCCATTCATGATTCCATACCTGTGGTCACATGGACTGGAATGTCCTCCTCCACCTCACTCTTACACGGGGGATCGCCCATCATCCGCTCTTCTTCATCCTCCACTTTAATATCAGTCAGATCTTCCCCCTGATTTGTCATCTGTAACAATTCAGTACAATACAGCAGACAGGTGGGAAATCTAACAGATCCACATAAGAGACCCCCACAATCTATGACCCCCCTATATAGATGTGTATAGGGCTCAGCTCCATCTACCTGATGGTTCTCTGGGAGCTTCTCCTCTGGACAGTCCTGGGAATACAGAGGACGGGGACATCTCTCGGGGGGATTTCTCCTCCTGGATCCATCTGTGGAGACACAAGCACACAGTGATGAATACATGGCCTCCTGTAGATCTGTCTATAGATCAGACTCTTCTCTCAGCTCCTTCACTTCTAGGTTTAGTGATTGGGGCCTAAATAACAATGTTCTGCTCCTCAACAACTTTCTGCAAACCCCAAAGTAATCCAGTCACCTCAGATAGAAATCCCAGGCCTGGAGCTGCTCTTATATCAGGGACTCGGCTTTCACTCCTTCCTCAGGGGATTCCAGGCCGGCAGCCTGCCTTCGCTCCTTAAAGGGTCAGATCATAATTAATTGCTCTCCACCTCTCCTGTTCTCAGCTCTGGCTCCAGTGTCTCCATCTTGTGGTCTGGGTTTTATTTTCTTCCTCCATTACATGGACATGGTCACCTGATCCTCTTCTGCCAACCGTTGGCTTGAGCAGTGAGGTGTCTCTTGCGGGGAGCAGGTAGGATTCTTGCAGTGGGGGACGTCCACGCACTTACACGTCTTGGCATGCTGTCAATGATTTTATTAATGGTCTGAGGAACGTTCTGCCATGCTGAATGCACTTGGGCACGCAGATCATCAATAACGGTTGCTGTTAGCGCCTTTTGAAATTGCTGAGCAATGACGTTCCATATGTTCTCCATAAAAGACAAGTCTGGAGATGCTGAAGGCCATGGTACCAAGCTTAGGCCATGCAGGCTGCTCACAGTACCATGAGCAACGTGGAGCCTGACAGAGTCCTGTGAAAAACGACTCCTGAGACACCTTGGAGAAAGGTCCCTACCACTGGTACCACAAGTAAATTAATGTAAGGCTTAGCTGATGAAGGCTAAAGAGGTCCGGTTACCGTACATTATGGGGTATAGACCTCCACTGCTGTCTTGCTGTGTACTATGATCGCCCTAGAGGGTGGTGGCATGAGGTCAATGGAACACCTGTAGCTGGACCGCTGGCTCATGGCCCAATGTCGCGTAGACACCTTCTGATGGTTTGTGTAGACCATGTTTGCCGCCTTAAGCTTGGGATGTGAGACTTTCACTTGCAGTACAGAATGGATCACTAGCCATTCTTCTGATCTGACGATCCATCTGTGTAGAGGTTCTCCTCTCCGCTCCTCTTGCCATCGTCCCAGTCATCGTTGTTCTCCCAACCACCAGGACACACAACATTGAACAGTGCTGACATATGGACCAAGGTGCGTAACGGCGTAAATGGCACATTGATGAACAGGAGACATCGCACAATCATCCCACATGACTTGATCCCATTTTTTAGGTTTCATGTGGCTAAAAAACTTTGCTTTCAACCTGGCTTTTATGCCCCTCCCACATTTCACAAATTGGAGCTAGGTGCTTGAAAATGTGATCACCTATAGATATTAGTGACACCTGCTACTTCCTCTTCCGGCATAACTTTACGACTTTTTGTTGATGCAATTTCCATGTTGAGGAGTATATTTCTAGGACATATGGACTGCAGGTATTAATGCAGAGTATTTAAGGGTCAGGATGTCTTCTCCATGTGCAGAAGTCAATATCACCAGATTGCACACAGATAAAGATTCCCCGATCCACAGCGAGAACACTCGGGCCGTACATCTACTGCTAGAAGACACATGTCCGCTCTGACAGGACCACAGACTGGAGGAGGAGAAGAGCCCGGTGATCCCACCTTCTCCTCCAGTCACCTATAGCACCTTGTGTCTTCTCTGCTTGTGGAGTGACTAGAGGATCCCAGACATGAAGGGAGGAGAACTACTGGAAAGTGACTATGGAATAAGGATGTGTTCACACCACGTCTGAGCCTTCCATCAGAGGTAGATATCAGGAGGGTTTCCTAACGTAGATCTCTGATAGAAGGATGTGACGTCTCCCTGTACAGTCCTATCATTCTATATAGTCCTACAGGGGCAGACGTCACCCATAAGCCCCATGTATACGGCACGGCACAGGTTTTCCTGCAGAATCCTCTGTATAGTGTCATCTACTGTACCGGCCCGATGGAGGCCAAGAGGACACTATATCTGTCAGGAGGATGGAGCCTATGGAGAAGTGTGATGTATATGGGAAATGTAGGCTCTAACGTGACCGGAGAATAACATGTGGAGCTCCTACATTACATGTCATCACACACGTGTACACACTGCACATGACCGGACTGAGGCTTTAACACGGCCTCTTCTCACCTCCTCTCTTCTTACCTGGTGATGTCAGAGGCCGGGGAGCCTCCATCATGGCCTCCTTGTACAGATCCTTGTGTCCTTCTATATACTCCCACTCCTCCATGGAGAAATAGACCGCCACATCCTGACACCTTACAGGAACCTGACAACACAATGACACCGTCATCACCCAGACCCCTCCAGTGCTGTTACTGGAGAATTTCCCAGCATTCCCAGCAGTGTCACCTCTCCAGTCAGCAGCTCCATCATCTTCTGTGTGAGTTCTAGGATCTTCTGCTCATGTATCAGGGGAGGAGGCTCTGTGATGGGGGTCCTGCTCCACCCTCCTGACTCATGGATGATGGGAGTCACCCCCGATGTCTTCTTCACTATGGTGTAATCCTGTGGATGGAGAGAGACACTTAGGGAAAGAAATTCCTTCCTGACTCCAGATCTACACTCAGAATCCCTCCCTGGATCATGGCCCCATCTCCAGTAATCTATTCACTAGAAGCTGGAATATTATTACCCTCCAGACCTCCAGCCCCTTCTGGACTCTTCTAGAGAATTCCCCATGGCTCCTTCCTCTGGCAGAGAGCTCCATAGTCTCACTGCTCTTACAGTAAAGACTCCTCTTCTATGTTGGTGGAGAAACCTTCTTTCCTCTAGACGTAGTGGAGGCCTCCTTGTTATAGTCCAGTATCATCTAGATGTCAGACTAGTGGTAGAAATCCTCCCTCCAGGCCACACTCCGGCCATCTTCTCCTCTGCTTCCTCTCCTCCTGGGTACAACGTGCCTACTTACCTTCTCATGGCTCCTACAACATGACTATGGGTCCCCATGATACATCACTGACCATACTGGTGGCCGATCTTCAGCTTCTCCGTCACTTGGAAGGTCTGGAGGCCGTTCTACAGGACCCTGGACTCTTCCTATCACTTCCTATGATGGATTCTCCTTCCCAATGTCTGACTTGTTACAGAATACAATAAAGAGGAGAGAAATCTAGAAAAGTTTACCTCTCCGCTCAGCAGGGAGATGATCTCCAAGGTGAGGTCTAATATTCTTCTGCTGATCTCCTTCCTGTCCATCCTTGGTGGAGGAGCTGGAGGCTTCTAGTACTGCAGGCGCCTTTATGAGGAGAGGCTGGAAATCCTCCAGGGACAAGAGCATTAGTGAGATCCAGAACCGCACTTACTGCTCCTGGAGAGACCCCGCTTCTCAGAGCCCCCAGCACACCAGTAAATGGACATTTAAGCAATTGTGCACTGCAGATTTCACACATAGAAACATAGAAGACTGACGGCAGAAAAAGACCACCTGGTCCATCTAGTCGCCCTTTTATTATCCTTTATTGTTATCTTAGGATAGATACAGGTTTACATTCAGTTACTGTGGATTTATCAACCACCTCTGCTGGAAGTTTGTTCCAAGCTTCTACTACTCTTTCAGTGAAATAATATTTTCTAATGTTGTTCTTGATTTTCCCCTCTAACCTCAGATTGTGCCCCTTGTTCTTGTGTTCTGTTTCTTATTAATAACCTTCCCTTTATCATATGTAAAGGTCTCAGTCCTGTCCCCCCTTTCTCTTCTTTCCTCCAGACTATTGAGTCTTTCTTGATAAGTTCTATGCTTTAGACCTTCCACCATTTTTGTAGCTCTTCTTTGGACCCACACAATGTCACACCTGGACCATGCTAGGCTCCTGCTTACTACTTCCTGTGTCCGGACCGCACTTGGACCATGCTCTGCTCCTTTTTATCTGCCATGTATGGACCATATCTGGACTGTGCTCTGCTCCTGATTTCTATCTGCTGTGTCTGGACCATGCTTTGTTCCTGCTATCTGCCATGTCCTGACCACACCTGGACCATGCTCTGCTCCTTTTTATCTATCATGTTTGGACCACACCTGGTCCGTGCTCTGCTCCTGATTTCTATCTGCTGTGTCCGGACCACACCTGGACCGTGCTCTGCTCCTGCTTTCTATCTGATGTGTCCGGACCACACCTGGACCGTGCTCTGCTCCTGCTTTCTATCTGCTGTGTCCGGACCACACCTGGACCGTGCTCTGCTCCTGCTTCTATCTGATGTGTCCGGACCACACCTGGACCGTGCTCTGCTCCTGCTTTCTATCTGATGTGTCCGGACCACACCTGGACCGTGCTCTGCTCCTGCTTTCTATCTGTTTACTGACCACAACTGGACTATGCTCTGCTCCTTTTTATCTGCTGTGTCCAGACCACAACTGGACCATGTTCAGCTCCTTTTTCTCTCCAGTATCCAGACCGCACCTGGACAGTGCTGTGCTCCATTTTATCTGCCATGTCTGGACCACACCTGGACCATGCTCTGCTCCTTTTTATCTATTATGTTTTGTCCACACCTGGTCCGTGCCCTGCTTCTGCTTTCTATCTGCTGTGTCCGGACAACACCTGGACCGTGCTCTGCTCCTGCTTTCTATCTGCTGTGTCCGAACCACACCTGGACCGTGCTCTGCTCCTGCTTTCTATCTGTTTACTGACCACAACTGGACAGAGCTCTGCTTCTTTTAATCTGATGTGTCCGGACCACGACTGGAACATGTTCTGCTCCATTTTATCTGCTGTGTCCGGACCACTCCTAGACCATGCTCTGCTCCTTTTAATCTCCAGTGTCCAGACCACACCTGGACTATGCTCTGCTCCATTTTATCTGCTGTGTCTGGACCATACCTGGACCGTGCTTTGCTCCTTCTTTCTATCTGCTGTGTCCTGACCACACTTGGACTGTGCTCTGCTCCTTTTAAAGGGGTTTTCCGGTATTTTACTACTGATGACCTATGCTCAGGATAGGTCATCAGTATCTGATCAGTGGGGGTCCGACACCCGGGACCCTCGCCAATCAGGCCACTGACGTAACATTCATCGGTCACATTGCCTAGGAGCGGATCAGCCCCATTCAAGTGAATGGGACTGAGCGCGATACCAAGCATCGCCACTATACAATGTACAGCGCTGTTCTTGGTGAGCGGGGAGAAGGCCTTTAATCTCCTGTGTCTGGATCACACCTGGACTGCGCTTTGCTCGGACATAAATGCTACTCCTGCACATGTGTGTTATAGGCTGGAAATGAGGCAACCCTGGAACTGACCTCTACACATGTACAAAGTGTGTGGACCCAGCAGGGAATTTGTTTTTGTGGCATGTGCCAGGCAACCAAACCCAGACAGCACTTAAAATGACTGCTCTACATGTGACTGTACCAGAAATATCTGCATATCTGCTCTACATGTGACTGTACCAGTAATATCTGCAGTATCTGCTCTACATGTGACTGTACCAGAAATATCTGCAT